>JAQQSW010021405.1:0-10665 GCA_028646575.1 Pseudocheirus occidentalis
GATAATGAGATTTCCTGTGTCCAGACTTTAAGAACACCCTGTAGAAGACAGACTTAGCTGTATGTGATGCAGAGGGGGCTCTGGAGCATTCAAATCATTTATCTTTACCACTGCTTTTCTCTCAGATTAAGAAAGTCAGAGCACAAGGTGATTTGGAATACCCAACATGGCATATGTTATACCTGCAAAATGTCACATAATAACTTGTTCTTATAGAATTTCATTTCTTGGAGAATCATAGCATTTAGTGTGGAAAGGGACCTTGGAGACCATGGAAATGAGTTTTTCAATTTACAGGTGAGGAAAGTGAGGTCCAGATTGATGCAGAGATCACAAAGCTAACAAGCTAGACTTGGAATTCAAAAGTTTAGCTGCTTCGTTTTCTCTATGGACAAACTACCTGGAAAGACACGCACACACACACAGGAGGAGATATGCTGGTCAGTAACTTTATCTAACGTTTGACTTTTAAATATGGAAATTTTTCCTCATTTTAATGTTGTCTTTCACTTTAAAGTACAAGCCAGTTCTCCTTGTCTTCCCCCAGTGGGAATTTCAGAATAGCCAGTTACCATCCTCTAAATGACAGTACTTAGCCTAGTGTCTGCATATAGTAGGCAATTAAAATGTTATTGAGTAACAGCCAAACATATTGCTAAGAACATCATTTATACGTTCTCACTTAGTCATAGGAACATGGAATGAAGGCATTAGAAGAGACACAGAGAGCAGCACATCATTTAATCCATCACTGAGTAGAAATCCCTGTGCATCTCAACATTGGGGAGCCACCTTTGAAACATCTGAGCAAACCAGGCAGAAGCTGCAGGACTCGAGGAGAGCAAATGTTCCTGTGTTTTGGGTTTGGTTTGGTTTTCAAAAAAGAAGAGAGAATACAATCTGTAAATTCTAGTTCAGTGAGTTTGACCTCAATTTCCTATTATTTAAATATATATAACATATTTAAATAAATATTCTAGAACATCAAACAAGTTGAAGTGACTGGACATGGGGTTAGTGAGCTACAGAGAACTGAAAACAATATCTTCCTTCCCTCTCCATCCATGGAGGCTGACCAAGAAGGATGTGGGTTAATGATTATCAAGAAAAGGAAGTTATAATTAAATAGAGGCATCCTGGTTTCATCAAAAACAAGTTAAACTACCTTTATTTGCTTTTTTGAGAGTTACCAAACTGGTAGAGTAGAGGGATGGTTTCATTTCATTTACTTTTTGTTCTTAGCAAAATGTTTACTGGATGATCTTAGGTTATTTTCTTTTTGCTTTTTATTGTGGGGGAAGGCCTTTTGGAGGCCAGTTGGGGCTGTAACTTGCCCAAGATCACACCGCTAGTTTTTGTGTGAAGTGTCTGAGGCTGGATTTGAACTTAGCTCCTCCTGACTCCAGGGCCAGTGCTCTATTCACTGCACCACCTAGCCACCCCAATCTCAGGTTATTTTCAAAGAAAGGATAGAAAACTGTGGACCAGACAACTATACAGTTAGATGTATTCTGAACTGGGTGAGTGGCAAAGCTACAAGAGTAAACATTAATCGTTCAGTATCAAATTGCAGGAGGTCTCCTGAGAAGTGCTTTAGGGATCTACATTTGAGCTCAGTGATGTTTCACATTTTTATCAATGACTTAGATACGTTAGTAGACAAAACACTTATCAAATTTCCAGTCACCACCAAGCCAGGAGTGATTGCTAATGCCCTGGATGATAATCAGGATGGGGGGCAGAAGGGAAGACCTTGACCAGGTTATGAGTGAATTGAATAAAAATAAAATTTCATAGCTCTTGGCTTTAAATAATCAACATCATATGTACAATTTGGAGAAGTCATGTTTAGATTGTCTGAAAAAAAGAACTTGAGAGGTCAGTGGATTCAAGGTCAATTAGGAGTGAGATGGTGACCCAAGACAATGTGATCTTGGGGTGAATCAGGAGAAACGTCATATCCAGGATTAAGCATGTGATTAGCTTTTAGTGTGCAAAGCACTCGGCCCTTGTCAGACCATATTGGGAGTAGCCTGGTTAGAGGTGGTTGCCTCATGTCAACCTTCTGTGGTTTTTCCATTACTTGGAACTTGACATACTTTTTTGCACTATTGTAGTCATTGTGCACCACTTATCTCACTCTGTTTCAGCTCATACAAATCTTCTCAATGTTTCTCTGAATTCTTCCTATCTGTCATTTCTCCATCTACAATAATATTCTCTTATTTTTGTGTGCCATGATTTTTTTCATTCTCTTTCCCATTAACAGCCATGATTTTGTTTCCTGTTCTTTGGTACCATAAAGAGGAATCCTACAAATAATTTTTAATGTAATGTGTCTATAGGTTTTATACAGTGAAGTGAAAAATATTGAAAAGCAATTGCTTTTTTTCTCTAGCCATCCCATCAAACATTCCGGTGCCTTTTCTTTTCCTGTCCTTCCTTTTCACCACTATCAGCATCCCCATCCTCACCATAATATCATCTCTAATATTTGCATGATGATTTACAACTTGAAAGCCATTTTCCCACTGATATCCATCCATTTGTTCCCTTCACAAATCTATGAGGAAAATAATCAGCCAATAAATATTTGTTAACTATCTCTGATGTGCCAGGCATTGTGTGAAGTGGTAGGGCTACAAATACAAAAGAGAAAAGTGGTCCCCAACCACAAGAAGTCTGCAATCTAATGGGAAGGGACAGCACGCAAATGGAAATTGTGAAATGGATGCCACCATTATGGAGAAGTCTAAGGTGCTGTAGCTGGGAACTCAATGCAGTGGTTACTATGTGGGAGAACACAAGACTGAATCCAAGGTCTCCTGACTCTCAGAGCAGCATGTTACTGCCCTCATACATGAGTATATCATTTTGAACAGAACCACTTTTCTTCAGCTATTACTACTCTGGTCCTAAGAGAGACTGACCCCCCCCCCCCTTAAATCCTGGTTTATACAAACCTGAACATAACCTGTAAACTTACTCTTGTGAATTATTTTTTCATGCATACCCATTTTTCCCCTTTTAAGGAGATCTTAACAGTGTGGCCTATATTAGAAGGCATCTTGTATTCAGATTAATTTATGATTTTAGACACTACTGAACTCCTGGTTCCAAAATTAAAATGACCTTCCTTACCATTTGTATTGTTGTTGCTGTTTGTCCTTCATCCTAGAAGAGAACCATGACATCAGGAAGGATATGTTATGACTCACGAGTGAGTTGGATTTAAGTGAGTGTGCAGTCACCAGCCTCACTTTCTCCTCTGGAACCAAATGAGTCTAGTGGCCAGATATGGATCAGGACAACTAGAAATGGTCCTGAACACAGTGGCCAAGATCAATAACTAACTTTTTAAAAGTAAGATGGGGATGACCTAGACCTAGATGTACTTTGGGGGCAAGTAAGTGACACACCAGGCTGGGAGTAAGGAATACCTGTGTTCAAAACCGACCTCAGATATTTAAAAGCTAGGGGATCTCGGGTACATCACTTAGCCTCTGCTTGCCTCAGTTATCTCATCTGGGGATAATAATAGTACCTACCTCCCAGGGTTGTTTATGAGAATCAAACGAGAAAGGTTTTGTGAAGCAATTAGCCCAGTGCCTGGTACATAATAAGTGCTATTTAATGTTAGTTACTCTTATTATTTTATTTATCCCTGAAGGCAAAGGAAGTAGCACCATTGGGGGATGGAGATGGGATTTTCCAAGTCCCTTGAACAAGAATGTAAAGAGGACAAAAGAAAAACTTACATTTGGAGATATCATCAAAGGCCTTATGTAGGAAGTAGTATTGGAGCTGAGATGATCATTTACACTGATAAAATCCTATGTGTTTCTGATACTGAACAATTCAACAAGGTCAAGAACTTTCATGGAAAGAACTTTCTTTTCTGAGTCTTCAGGACATGTGTCCATAGCACCTGTAGGAGCAATTGCCAGGCTGCATCCCCATAGGTTGATGGCTGTGGGCACCGGGCTGGAAGCTTTGCTCTTCCCAAGGCCCTGGGTTGTCTCCTTTGGAAAGTGAGGGGAGAGGTGGTCAAGGTAGTGATGGTGATTTGACATGCCCAACATGTGCTGCCTCTATCTTCAGGGTACCTTCTTGTTCCAGCAAGAAGGCTTACTTGTCCTATGTGTGGCCATTGATTGGCAGGTGTGGGGGAGGGCTATGAAGGCTAGGCCAAAGATAGAATCTATGGTCCAGGTTGCCAATTGCCTTTTGATGATAGTTGTTGCTATTAGTGATGAGGAAGGTAGAACCATTCCACACATTTCTGCCCTCGATGTTGGCTTCAGGGGACTAAGGCTAGAAGCAGGTCTGGCCATTTGAGGAACAGAGATTCCCAAGCTCTTGGGTTCATGATTCTGGGTTTTCACCAACAGGGACTGAGGGGAATAGTGATCAAGTTGGTGGAGGTAGTTTAACTGTTCTGACATACTTTGTAGCTTCCCGTCTCCCTCAGGGGGCCTTGCTGCTTTAGCTAGGTCTGAACTTATTTTATGGCCATGTGAGTAGGCAGAAAGACATACTTGAGAGAGATCAATGGAGTTAGAATCAACAAGCATTGCTAACTGGTTCTGAGGTCTGGGAGTGAGTTCTAATAACTTGAAACCACACTAAGATTTTTGATTAAGTCTGAATAAGTTAATATTTCATATGTTGTCCAATTTCTAAATTGGGAAGAAAAAGAATGAGTAACTCTGCTTCCATTTGCCCAGAGATATTTCAAATTATTTGGTTCCTTTGTGTATTTAAACTATTGTTTAGAGTAGAAACAGTCTAAACTTTAGACTATTTAAATTACTCTTGCTGATGCTTTAGGTGATAGCCAGATCACCCATCCCTTACATATGCAAAGGTTTTTCAATCAATAAATGAATGAACAAACATTTAATAAGCACCTATGTGTTAGACATTGTGCTAAACATTGGGGATAAATGAAACAATTTCTACTCTCAAGCTGTATGTATAGCCTTTTGTATGCTAAAAGGAATATAATTGGGATAGGGAGAATTGTCAAGTGAAGTGTAAGTATACAAATTTCTCCCACCAAAATAAAGACTTGTCAAAATAGAACTAAACATTTTCCCCCTGATCCTGCCTCTCCTCCAAATTTTTTTTTCTATTAAGGAAAAAATATTTTTCTTCTCTTTTTTCATTTTTTATTCTATTTTTCTATTTACTGGCATTCTTCCATTCACCCAAGTTTCACAACTAGGGAATTAGCCTTGAGCCTTTCTTCTCCCCCACCACTCTAGTCAAATGGGTTGTCACATCTTGTCAGTTCTACCACCACGACATCCTTTACATTTTCTTTCATTCATATAGCATTACCCCTATAGATTTGGCTCCGATTACCTCTCTTGTAAACTCTTGCTGTAATCTTCTAATTGATCTTTCCCCCTCTCCAAATAATGTTCCCAAGATATGGGTGTGGCCTCCTACATCTTCTACTCAAAAATATTCAATAGGTTTCTATTGTCTTTAGGATAAAATACAAATTATGTAGTCTGGATCTTAAGGTCTCTTTTATAATAGGCATTTAATTATTGTTTATTATACTGAAATGTAAGAGAATTTGGGACCAGACTGTGTTTATTGCAGCTCTACATGGCTGAACTCAAAGAACGCGTCATGCCAAACAATAGCTTTCTCTGTCTGTAGCTGACCCATTCTGCTTGCTCAAGTTAAGACTCAGATCTAACTACTGTGAAGTAAACAGTCAAGCTACCTGAGTTAGTAAACAGTCAACAAGCATTTTTAAGGGCTTACTGTGTGCTGGTCACCGTGCCAAGCACTGGTGATACCGAGAAAAACAAAAATAACCCTTACGCTCAAAGGGTCCGCATTCTACCGAAGACGACCAAGCGGCTGTGTTCAAACAAGGCGCATACTGGATAAATTGGAGATAACCATAGACGCAAGGCGCTGATACTAATGGGGACCAAGAGGAACTTCTTGCAGGAGTTGGAATTTTAGCTCAGATTTGTATTCTTACACTTCACTTGAAAATTCTCCCTATCCAAATTAAATTCCTTTTAGCATTATGGGGACCAGGAAAAGCTTCCTGAAGAAGAGACTGGAAAGAAGCCAGGAGGCAGAGGTAAGGAGGGAGAGAACTAAGGTAAGATGAGATAGAGAAAATACCTGGAGGAAGGCCTGTGTCCAGGAAGCAAATTGCATGTAGAAGCTAAGCACTTGGTACAATCAACAATTATGTGAAATGATTTCTGAGTTCCCAAGTGGGCTCTTCTATATTAGCTAACCATCATTTTTAGTCCATTCCTTGGATGTAGATTTTAATTATTTACCACCCACTCCACCCATAAATTGCCATGCATAAAGAAATTTTAAGAACGTCTCTATTTTTGAAACTAAGCTTCAGCTGTCACCTGGCTACTTCGGTTCTAGGGACGGATTATGGTGAAAGAAATCATTGAATTATTCTTTTGGATTCCATTTATAAAAATTTCTTTGTGGAATGAAAATACAGTGACTTCCTCTTATTATTAACATTATTGAGACTGATGGGATTTTGATATGGTTCTTTCTTCTAGAGAGCAACTAAATTCTTTGCTGAAGGCCTACAACACTTTTTATGGGGAACAGAAGAACCAACATATTACATACAGTGAGGTAAGAACATCATTGTTCTTAAAAATTGGGGAATGGACGAACACGTTGTGGTATGTGATTGTGATGGAATACTGCTGTGCTATAAGAAATGAGAAGCTCAGTGAACTTAGAAAAACATGGACTTTCATAGAATAATGAAGAGTGAAACAAGCAGAACCAAGAGAACACTGTATACAGTAACAGCAACGTTGTTTTAAGAATGAACAAACAAGTTATTTTGACTATAATAAATACCCAAATTAACTATAAAGAACATGAAGAAAGATGCTATCTACATCCAGAGAAAGACCTGATAAATATGTATAGAATAACTCTACATATGTGTGTATACACCTAATTGTGTTTAATGGCAACCGTGATAATTTTGTTGTATATCTGAAAGAAATAGAAAGTTGTGCAAAGTATATTTGCAGTTTTGTGTGCAATCATCTTTTTGTAGTACTATGGTAGGGAAATTTTTTTTATTCCATGACTTAAAAATAAAATTTAAGATGATAGATGACAGATAATCAGTTTGATACTCAAAACAACACTGTGCATGATCAGTAGGAAGTATGGTCATTAAAAAACATTTTAGAAAATGAGAAACTTGAATTTATAATCTCATCTTGATGATTCCATTTTAGGGCCCTTGATAAATTTTCTTTCTGATTTAATACAGACAACTCAAAGAATTTGAATCTCACTAAGAAAAGATATTATGCCACAGTCATCATCAAACTTACTAAGAAACAACTTGTGTGTGTGTGTTAGAGTATACTATATAAAGGTCCCTGAATTCCACTTCTGAATTATCCTCCAAGACAGCAAATCTAAAAGGCAAGTCAACAGCCAGATAACAGTAGCAACCAGTCTATTTCAGAAATAACTGGTGTAAATGAACCAGTCTTAGTGTTTAAAATAAGATTTCAACCATGTAGGTGAGGGATGGTTATTCTGGTTTACAGTATTCAATCATATGACTTTCTTGTTTGTATTGGGGTGGGGGGGGGAGTGGAGCGGGATTTGTTCTCCCATCCCCACCTTCAGTTTTGGATGTCGTCAAATAAAATAGGGGTGGGGGTCGGCAAGGGACAAAGGACAGAGTTAACTAGGCATTAGTATGGTAACAAATTGCTAGGATATGTCCTGGGTCCAGTCAAACTGTGAAAGAAGTTACCGATTAAGTGACTGGAAGGCAGCTCAGCTTTATGTGGATGAAGAATGTCAGTGCCCTAGAGAAGATCATTAAAAAGCTAAGCCTGCTAAGCTCTGAAGACAGAGGACCAGTTTAAGAGTTTAAGGAATTCAAGGCAAAGAACAACACCGCATGACTCCTAAACCTCTTCCAGAGAAGGGGAGAAGGGATGATTTTTCTCTCCGACCTTCCACCTTATGTGTCACAATAGTATATATATTACAGTAGAGTCAATTACCTGGTAGGAGACACTCCATCAGTCAGCAAGTATTCCAGAAAGCTGAACAGTTTGAGGCAGGGGGCAAAGTCGCATTCTCCAAACAGACATGGAGGCAGTATTTAAGGGAGGAAGCAACTTCAGGGACAGAATGTGGTGTGTGTGTGTGTGTGTGTGTGTGTACGTGTACAATGGTGTATATATGTATACATTATCTAGCTGTTCCATTTATATTTCTCAAAAACACACAGAACTTTTACAAAAATTGACCATGCATAATTGGGGAGAATAGGGGACCAATCTTCCCAAAACTATTTGACATGATTCTAGTTGTGGGAATGCTGGGTAGAAAGAAATTAAAGGCATAAATGATAGGCAAGATAGAGCTCCCATGATCCCTCTTTACTGGTGACATCATAGTTTCCCTATGTGATCCTAGTAAATCAGTAAAGATACTGAAACAATAGGCAAAGAGATATGGTAAATAAATGTAAAAAGGTAGAGCGTAAACATAGTATTCGTGAACAATAATGCATTAAAAATAGAAATCCGTTTAGGGAGAACAAAAAACCACAAGAGATTCAAACTAGGAATTAAAAATAAAATCATGATACCGAGTGAGCCAAAGAATAGATTATAGAAGCAATTGATAATTATGTAAAAGACGATGGTAATGATGAAACAACACACCAAAAATTTCTGAGATGAAGCTAAGTCAGTCCTTGGGGGAATAGGGGAGGGTGTATGTGTGTGTATGTGTGTATATGTATAAAACTATGTGTGTATATACCTAAAAATATACATTATAAAAATATGAGGGGGACAGCTAAGTGGTGCAGTGGATGGAGGACCAGGTCTGGATTCAGAAAGACTCATCTTCCTGAGTTCAAATGCATCTTCAGATACCTAATAGCTATGTGACCTTGGATGAGTCACTCAACTATATTTACCTCAGTTGCTCATCTGTAAAAAGTTAGAGAAGGAAATCACAAACTACTACAGTATCTTTGCCAAGAAAAAAAACACAAAACCACAAAGAGTCTGAAATAATTGATTAGCAAAATATGAGAGGACTGACGAAATGAATGTGTATTTTTAAAATGAGAAAATCAACAAATAAACTCAAAAGAAAAGATAATGAAAATTAAAGAAGAATTAGATAAATTAGAAACCAAAAATACTATAGAAATGACAAAATTAAAAGCCAGTTCTTTGGAAAGGCTAACAAAATCAATGAAACTTTAGTCTATCCAATTATAAAGAAGAACAGAAAATCAAATCAACCAAGCAGCAAATGAAGAAGGTAAAATCACAACAAAACTAGAATAAAAAGAGTTATTGGACCTTATTGTGAATATTTTAATACTGCCAAAACTGAGAACACAAAAGAAATAGAGAAATACTTTTAAAGACATAAAATACCAAAACTACCAAAAATATATCTTTAACAATACAATCTCAGAAAAGGGAGTAGAACAATCTATACAGGAACACCAAAGCATAGAGGTAGTGGGGGAAAGGGGAGCCTCCTGGTCCCAATGGAGTCACAGGAGAATTTCTTCAAGACTTCCAATATGTGCTACTATTACACAAAATAAATTTGGAACTGAGAAAGCATTCTACCAGATCCTTCTGTGAGATGAGTGTAGTCCTAATACTTAAACCAAGGAAGAATTAAACAGATAAGGAGGACCAAGGAGGAAAAGGCAAACTGCTCAGTATTTTTGCCAAGAAAATTCCAGATTTCCAAGAAATCAATCATTATGACCAAGTATTGAGTGGTCTTGCTGGTTTTTTATCTTCTCTTTTTGAAAAGAAATCCTTTATTAATTTTATGCTTCAGATAACATGTGTGAGGTGAGTGGAGTGCTTGGTTTTTATTCTTTTGGACTCATAAATTTTTATTGCATTGATAAGAGTTCTAAAGTATTTCAAAGGTTGTTTTTCCCTTATAATATTGGTGTGACTATATAAATTGTTTCCTTGTTCTCACTTCACTCTGTATCTTTCATAGAAGTCTTACTAGTTGACTTTGAAATGATCCATTTCATGATTTATTATGGCACAATAATATTCTATTACATTCATATACCACAATCTGTTGAGTCTTTGTTTCCTTTAAAACCATGTTATTTATTATGTGTAACAGCTCTTTCAAACACACACACACACATACACACACACACAAAACATCTTTTGCTTTTACTGGCCTCAGCCACTTACTAGCTGTGTGACCTTGAGTAAGTCCCTTAACCTCTATTTGCCTCCATTTACTCAACTACAAAAGGGGGATAATGATATAACTTACCTCCCAGGGTTGTTATGAGGATCAAATGAAATGATATTTGAAATGTATTTAGTATAACAACTGGCACACAATAGGCACTTTAGAAAAGCTAGCTATAATTATTATTATTATATTAACATGTCTAGATTACCCAAACCCCATTAGAGCTCCCTTTTAACAAAGTAAACAATTAATTGAAATTAATTAAATTAAATTCTCATATTTTATTAATTAAATTAATGGAAATTAATTAAATTTATATCACATTATATTATGTAAATTAATATTAAAATATTATAATTATATTATAACATTATTTTATATTATACCAGATATAAT
>JAQQSW010021406.1:0-10665 GCA_028646575.1 Pseudocheirus occidentalis
GTATCTTACCACACAGGAGAGTAGGGGGTCCGGGATGAGATGTAGGATGATGGAGGGGAGGGCAGAGTTTGGGGGAGGGCTGCTGGAAGCACATACTTCAGTAAAGGGACAGGAACAGGGTAGAGAATAGAACAAGGGGGGCAGGATAGGAAGGAGGGACATATAATCAGCCTCTCACAATATGTCCACTGTGGAGATGTCCTTCGTAATTACACACGTTCAGCCTGTATTGAATTGCTTGTCCTTCCAGTGGGGGTGAGAGATGAGGGGAGGAAGCAAAAGAATCTGGAATTTAAAGCTCTACAATCAAATTTTAAAAATATGTATGTGTGTGAGTGTGTGTGTGTATATAAATTATTATTAACTACGTGCAACTGGGAATTAAGATACAGGCATGGGGGTAGCGAGACCCACCCTGCCCTACCAGAAAGTCAGAGGGGTGTTGGAGGAAGACATAAAAGAGAGCAGATTGGGAGAGGGGCTTTACAGTGGGATCACTGTTTTGGGATTGGGGCAGGGGAAAGATAGGGAGAAAATTCTGTAACTCAGGAAATGAATGATGTAAACAAGAAAAAAAAATAAAATAATTAATTTAAAAAAAGAAAATAACTAAGGAGGAATCCAGTGGATTGCAAAATCAATGAGCCAACACTTTGACATGGTGGCCCAAAGAGATAGCAAATTCTTGCATTATAAGAAGTCTGGTTTTCAAAGTGATGAAAATGACAACCCAACTTGGGTTCTACTCTCTCTGCCCCAGACAGAATACACCTGGAATGTTCTTATATTTTTGACTATTACATTTTAGAAAAGATATTGACATCATAGGGTAAGTCTGTTTGAAGTAGAGAAACAAGAATGTTGGGAGAAATGGAAATTGTACCATAAGTATCTGTTGAAGGAACTGTGAATGTATAGCCCAGAGAAGAGAAGGCCTCGGATTTGTGGGGAATGATAGTTCTTTTCAAATATCAGAAAAGATGGCCTGTGGAAATGGAGTCTGAACCATTTTAACATATTGCATCCAGAGATTATGAAGGTTCAGAGCTTATCATCTCAGATAAGACATTTGTTACTGTCACAGACTATTTGTTCTGCATGACCAAGGACAGAACCAGGGATGGGTGGAAACTAAAGAGAGTTAGATTTGGCTTAACATAACTATCAAGGATGCAAATCTTTACCACTCTGCTAGGACTGTCCCCTCTTCTGGTTAACTATCACCGGTGCCTCCTTAAAGAATAATAATTTCTCCTGAATCTCTCCCTATTTTATTTCTGGTGCTTTCTCCAACATTGGAGAGACCTCAAGGTAATTTGCATGGTCCTGGCTCAGCTTCCACAGAATAAAACAGTGTAGCAGCAACCACACTGGCATACCCAGGATGGCTGCTAGCATAGGTTCTTATATCTGCTTTACTAGAAAAGATAGCTGTTTAAGGGGTCAACAATCTTCTTTATATTACATTCATTAGTTCAGGGGAAAAGTCAGCACCCTGAACTTCAGAGAAAATCCAAACAAAGAAAATAGAGAAAATGCAAGCAGAGACATAAAGACCAACAGACAGGGCTTCTAACTGTCTGAGAAATAAGCACAAATCAACAGACACATTCTAATGTCTGACCAAGGTGATACATACCAGAGAGAGAAGCAACCAAAACAGTGTTTTCAGAGCTGGGGGCGCTCCTCAATGGCTACCCAGTTTCATCTGGTCAGATCAGAAGAACACTCTTCCAATGAGTGAGACCCAAAACAAACTGCTAACTTCAGAGTACTGATACCCTTTTCAGAGTCAGAGGCATCACAAACACTCAGTACCCAATCTGATGTTAATAAAAGGTGTAAAAACCTTCCTAGGAGCAAGCTTCCCCTAAGCAATCCTCCCTTATTGGGCTCCATCTGAGACCTATTAATGGGTTGGGAAGATCTTATATGCCATTAACACAACAAACAGGTAGTGAGAAAATAATCAGGGAGCCACAAAGAAGAAACACCTCCAACACTCAAGATTGAGCAGGAGGTACAGACCCTGTGGGAAGCACCCTGCTCAAAGGGGTGGGGGGCAAAAGGGGGTGGGGAGGGAAGCATATGCCGCCAGTTCATTCTAGCTTTACTGAGAGGCAGAAATGGGTACTTTGGGTGGAGCAGGGCAAGTGGATCTAACTCAACAGGTGACATCTGAGTGAAAAACTAGAAAGTTATCAATGGCATAGAGGCCTTTGGACCCTGGTCTTGCCTGAAGGAGATGAAAAGTTTCCAAATAGCCTAAAGACATTTTTGTCCTGGCTATTTTATTCCATAAGTATAATCCCTCCGCATGCCAGCTGTGTGAGAGCCATGAAGCAACTACCGGCAGTGAGAGGAGACACAACAATGAGCAGCCAGCCCTGAACCACTGTGGTGATCAGTCGCAGGAAGACTGAGGAACGATGATGCGATGGATGATGGTGGCAGTGAGGTTAAAAAAGGGGGGATGATGGAAGTCCCCTCTCCTACTGCCTATGCTCCTTCCTCTCCCTTCTCTCTCCCTTCTGCTGTACCTCTCCCCTCCTCTTCCTTCTTTTTACCTCCCACCTCTCTCCCTTCCCTTTTCCTCTCCTTCCTTCATTCTCTTTCTCCCTCCTTCATTTCCTTTCTCCCTTCATGTATGTACTTTTCTCTTCCTGTTTTTCTGACTCTCTCTTCTTCAATTAATCTCCTCTCTCCTTCATCCTCTTTCCCTCTCTTTCTGTCTCCTTTTACATGTGCCCCCCTCTTCCTTCCCCTCCTTCTCTCCTTTCTATCTCTTTTCCCTCCTCATCTTCCTCAATAGTGGTTAGGCCATATAAAAATAATTTGAAAATCATCATGGGATTTCTATGACCTGGGGAAAACATCAGAACCAAATTGGGGGAGGGGCTAACAGTTTTCCTACAAAGGCACCAGTGATGAAGAAAAAAGGAGGGACAACACTGCCATAGTGGTAGAGAATTGTGTTTCTTCTATGACAAGACAAAAAATATTAAAAGATATTTAAAAATAGACTGAGATGCTTCAATTCAAGGAGTGAATTCTCCTATCAAGAGAGGTCTTCAAGCAGATTATCACTTAATGGGATTATTCTAAACACGATTTATACTTTGGGGAGGGTTGAACCAGACCTCAGAGGTCACTTCTGTGACTATTACATTGTCACTATGATTCTGTGATTCTCTAAACATCTAACCAAATGCAGAGCCTGAAAAGAGCACGTAGGGCTGGGAAAAAGCAAACCATGCTGGTGTTAAAGAAGAATTTCCCCAAAAGGCCTCTCAGGACTTTTGTCCACTGGCTTCCAGCTGTGGAGGATGGAATGACAGGGGGTTTTCCCCCTCACAATCCTTCTGTTTCATTTTCCTTGTTTTTCCAAGTGTAATTTCCACTTCTTATTAAGAACTTGTTCATTTTTTCTGTATTGGGAGGTAAGAAGTGCAGGCCCATGGTTCCTAACCCCTGAAGACCAGCTTGGTCCTGATCCAGCCTCATAGTCAGGCAACTGGGCTACAAAGCAGAGGGCTATTGCTGACAGAGGAAAATATCCCTCTGCAGGTTTCACCACAGCAGGAGCAGCTGAAAACTGGAGCTGCTAATCAGGCCAGCGCTTCTGTAAGAGGTGAAGGGAGAGCATGGTGTGGTAGACAGGGGAAGCTGGCCTTGAGATGAGGAAGACCTGGGTTCAGGTCTTCTCGTGTTGTATACATGGAGGGTGAAGTGACTTCTCATTGGCTTCCAGACTTCTGAATCCCTAGGCTGCTTAAGTGTAAAGATGCCTTGGAGGAGAGGAAAATTCAGATAGAACAAAAGACAAAGAATCACTGTTAGGTAAATGGGCAAAAGGCAATGCATGACCTTTTGAAAGGCTAACAGGAACCCCAGAGCCAAAGACACGTAGGGAAGTAAGCTGCTGACATGTTGAAGTAGTGCCTACCCCCCAGAGACTACTAAGAGCAGGCTTCCCCAGTGAGGCCATTCCCAGTCTCTCCTTCTCCAAAGTCTCCTCACACTTACACAGTATAAAAGGCTCAGAGGTTTCTCAGCCAATCAGGAGTCAGTTTGTCCTCCACATAAGCAGAACAAAGAGACACATAAGCCAAGTACTCACTACTCTCCCTAACTTGGGTCAAGGGAGTGTTATGTAAAGAAGAGATAGACAGAGACTGAAAGATATGAGGCAGTCATAGCCATGATAACTGCCAGTGAGCCTCCTTCCCTTACACCATCATTGTGTGCATGTGTGTGTGTGTGTGTGTGTGTGCGCGCGTGCGTGTGTATGTGTGCTGTGTATCTTCAGGATTGTCTATATTGGTCAGGATTCATGACTCCTGCTGCTCCAGTATTCCCACACACTGTGAACAGTATGAGAAGCAAGCAATGATGAATCAGAGAAGTCACAGCTGGTCTAGCATGGCTGGTCTGAATTATACCAGTGGAACATATTTCTTGCTTCCAAGAGCGGCCGTCCAATCTTTATATATATGTATGTATGTATGTATGTATATATGACAGTACTAATAATTATCTGTTTTATAAAAACAGAAGCAAAAAATCTAAATAGGATGAGGTAAAAAAGGAGAAATAATATTAGATCTTAGAGTCAGTAAGAAGCCACTAGCATTTACCTAGTAGGAGAGCAACATAGTTAGAGCTATGAGTTAGAAAAATTACTCTGGGAGCCCTGTGGTGGACGGATTGGATTGGAGAAAGTCTTGAGCAGATCAATCAATTAGGAGACTGGGGTGATAGTTCAAGTGGGAGGTGATGAGGTCCTGAACTCAAGTGTGAGTATGTGAGTAGAAAAGGGAACATGTGAAAGAGATGTTCTGGAGAAAAATGTCAAGATTTGGCAACTGATTGGATACGTGCTGAGAGTCAGAATGAGGAGTTGAGGACAACATGAATTTGCACCTAGATGACTAGAATGTTTGTGGTGCTTTTGATAGAAATAGGAATGTTCAGAAGAAGAGTGGGTTTGGGGGAGAAAGAGAATGTAATGAGATAGGTGATTCAGATGGCAATTGAATTGTATGCCTGTTAATACTGGGTGATTCATTCTGCCCACTAAAAAATGACACGGGGGCTGGACTCTTATTCATCAGCCACAGCACTAGTGCTAAGAACCTGCCCCACCAAGGGACACCTGCCGCAGACTCACAGTGACTTAGCAGGCAGGCTGTAAGTACATTGTGGAAGGATGCAGTTGCTGGTGTGGGTGAAGTTATGTGATAAGTGCTCTGAAGGGCCTATGTTTGGTAGAGGACAGTTGAGGGTGAAGGCTTACATAGACAGAAGAGCCCTACAGCATGAAGGTGTGGGGTGGGAGAGTATGGGGCCACAATGATGAAGGGGACAGTGTGTCTATGTGGAAGACAAGTCCCTCAGTTGGTTATCCCAGGAAGGGTAGGATGTCATTTCCAATCAGTTGACCATGGAACCCTTGGGATCGTGCCAAGGCTCCCACTTTAGAGACTATTGTCCTAGAGAAGAGTCTTTAGGGATAAAGGACAATGAAGCACCCTGGAACTGTGGGACTGGTTCAACACATCACACAACACTCTGGTCCTAAGGACTTTAAGGTGCTGCTTTGCAAGACCATTACAAGGTGGGAACAATACAGCTTATAGTGAAGACAACTAAAATTGATAGACTGTTTTAAGCTTTGCAAAATATTTTAAATACCTAATTTCATTTGATCTTTACAATAATCGTAAGACAAGTGCTATTATTATCCCCATTTTACAGACAAAAAAACTTAAAGTAGTAAAAAGAGAACTGTACTATAAGTCATAATATTTGGATTCTAATTCAAGTTTTCCCACAAACTTGGCAGTGCGATATTGGGCAAATCAATTCCTCTTTCTAAATTCCAGTTTTCTCACCAGTAGGAGAGGGTTGAACTGGGTATCCTCCAAGCTCCCTTTCCATCCTTGACAATCTGTTCTTCTATGGTCTATGGCTGCCTCAAACTGGAAACTCTCCCTGCTTCCGTGAAGCAACTCACCCCACACTCAGATCCTCCAGTTGGTTCTGCAGTTGCCTCAGTTTCCTGGGGTTCTTCTTAACTGGGGAATAACCTCTCTGCGGCCAACCCAGGCCAGACCTACACCATGAGCCAGGTAACTCCCGGGGCTCTTTCATCCTTGATGCTCATTACCCAGAGAGGCAGAGAGTGAGTCTCCTGCTGACTGGCAGATGTATAAACATTCCTGGGGCTTCTTCATGCCCTTTACAACCATTTGCTGTGTTTAAGCCATCATCACTTCCTAAACTTCTTAACTTTCTTATTTTTCCTGTTGAAGCAGACAAAACACTCAGAAGCTTAGCTATTTTCAAATCATCACTAATTGCATCTCCTGTCTTCTCAAGTAGTATATTTTCTTTCTAGTGTTTATTTTCTTCCAGACACATTTATAAAATTCCATCTTTACTCCTACTTGCCCTTTTGGTCTCATTTAACCATCTGGTTGGCGTGTATATCTGGGTTTCTTTTTCTTGTAGCCTTAGTATATTGTCTTATTCTTGATTAAAGAGAACATAAGAGCAGAAGACAGAGTATTGGACTTGAAATCAGAAGGATGGATCAGGGTTAGAGTTGCCAAACTATGTGAAACCAGAGAAGGTGCTTACCTTCTCTGCAGCCTGATTGCCTCATCTGAAGAATGGGAATAACAGTACTCATGCAGCCACTTCACATAGGTTGTTTGAGGTAAAAATCTCCAAGTGCTATAGAAATACCCACTATTATGATTTCCCCACTCTTTTCTCACAGGACTAGGACGAAAGCTCTTTTTTGCCTGTTGTCCTTTTTCAGAGTAGCCTGAACGTCCTGAAAGACTTATTAAAAGAAAAAAAAATGGACTGAGGTATGAAAACTATGGAAAGAGTTTTAGGGAGAAGGATTTTTTTGGCACAGAACTCTCCTCCCAAAGGCCATGATCTACAGTGAATTTGGGATGAAATTAAATGAACATTTTGTCCAACATTTTCACATGCAAAGTTATAACCAATTCATTCCATTTGTTTTCTTTTCTCATATTCAAAAACTTGAAATGTCCTTTACCTGACAGCACGGTGAAGACAGCAGCAAAGGCGTTGAGCTTGAGCCCATCTATGACGTTACTCGAGTGGAAGAGCTCTAGACACATAAGGCTGAATCCAACGACCAAGAGAAGGATGTACAAGACTTCTGAAACCACAGACAGCCAAAGCACACCTGCAGCACAGAAAGGCAGAACAAGTCTCTTCAGCGACCTCTCCTTTCACAACTGGAATGTTAGGAGCATGGAATCTTGGTTATCCATGACCTCCTCCTTCCACATCCTCCCCAACCACCACCCCCTATGACCCCTCCTGAGATTTCAAAGCTGTATTGAACCTCACAGAAAACAAAAACAAACTCCAAACCAAAATCTAAAACCTCTGAGTCAGATGGGGAGGACTGATGGAAAGATCACTGTTCTGGGATATGGAGAAATACTAGGTTACTATCACCAGTACCTTCTTTCCCCCTTCTCCCAGATCAGAAAATATTATATCCAAGTCACTCAGATAAATATCTCAAACAGGGAAGGGCTATTCCTCATCACCCCATATCCTTCCAATCAGGAAGGGACAAACCCTGGGCTATTTATAACTCACCCCCCAAACAGGGAAGGACTAGTTCCTAAGTCACCCTGATCCTTCTGTGACATGGACTCAAGGTCCCTTAACATTTTATTGCCTTCCTTTGTACATTCTCTAGTTCATCAACATACTTCTTAAAATGTGGCCCCTGAAAAACTCAGTATTGCAGATGTGGCTTGATCAAGGAAGAGGATAGGAGGCTTATCACACTGCACCTTTCAATGCAGCATAAGATCACGTTGATTTTCCTTTTTCTTTCTTTTTTCTTGGAGGGGTGAAGTCAGGGCAATTGAGGTTAAGTGACTTGTCCAAGGTCACATAGCTAGTAAGTGTGTCAAGTGTCTGAGGCTGGATTTGAACTCAAGTCCTCCTAACTTCAGGGCCAGTTCTCTATTCACAATGCTACCTAGCTGCCCCCCACATTGATTTTTTTAGCCACCATTATCACAGGGCTGATCCATATTGAGTTTGTAGTCCACTAAAGCTCTCAGATCACAAGGTCATAACTATATTTGTAACAATATCAAGATGTCTTCATTTCTAATATGGTAGATGTCAGTAGAAAGGACCCATATAAACAAAAACTCTCAGAGGGAGGAGGTGGTCTTTGGTAATTTTTTAAGAGTATAAAGGGGACTGAAGAGCAAAATGTTCAAGAACAATAGGGTAAGGTAATACACCATCACTGATTACCTCTCTAGAACTTAGTCTTGGGCTCCAAAAAAATCTCTTTAAGTAAGTGATCTGAGCATTTGAAAGATTGCCCAGACAGCTTTGTTATATTCCTAGCTCACCTGGGGATTCCGCATGTCCTTAAACAAGCTTTCTGTACCTGGATCCCTCCATCTATAAAGTAGCAATAACTTCTGCCAGCCTCACTGCTTCTCAAGAACACTGCAGGGAGCACAGAGATTCTATGAAGCAAGGGCATTGACGAAAACCTGATTCTTTACAAGTCTAGAATCAAAGAGCGTTTATGTGTGGGAGAGAAGGGCAGCTTAGTAGTAAGACCAGTGGGTCTGGTGAAAAGGCGGCCTGGCCTGGGTTTGAGTCCCAGCTCCACCATTTACTAGCTGTATGACTTTGATCAATCCACTTGACTTCTGTGAGCCTCAGTTTCCTCCTCTGTAAGAAGAAAAGATTAGAGTAGATGACCTTCTAAGCTCCCTTCTCACTCTGAATCCTTCAAGACCCTCTCAGATTACCAAAGCAAAACCTGAGTCCCAGAGATGAAACTTACATTGGTAGAATGTAAACTCCTTGAAGGCAGGCACTATTTTGCCTTTTGATCCCCAGTGCCTAGTATACTGCCTGGTACACAGCAGGTGCTTAATTAATGCTTGTCAAATTGAA
Organism: Pseudocheirus occidentalis; assembly: GCA_028646575.1. NCBI lineage: Eukaryota > Metazoa > Chordata > Mammalia > Diprotodontia > Pseudocheiridae > Pseudocheirus > Pseudocheirus occidentalis. Next base: position 8,992 of record JAQQSW010021406.1, read on the forward strand.
TCAAAAGCAACTTGCCCAAGGTCAGTGTCCAGGTCTCCATAATTCCCAATCAGCATTCTCAGGACTACACTCACGCTCCTTTGCCAGCTTCACATTGCATAGGAAGCAATGGCAAATCCAGGCCCCTTTAAGACTCTGAAGGGACCCAGCCTGCAAGCATCTGAAGGTGCCAGCAAAGTGACCTGTCCTTTGTCCTTTGCCTCTCTCTATCCTTTTTGCCACCCACTCACCTACATGCAAGAAAGGGAGAATCTTAGTATTGGGAAAACTGGGTAATGCTGAATCCTTAGAGTTCTTTGTTGTATTGTAGGGGTACTGCCATTAACTGGCTTATAACTAAGCCATCAGAAAATGAAAATGGGAAGCATGTGGAATAATTGATCCATCAGGACATATTTATTAAGTACCTACTACCTTTTGGGACTGTGTTAGGTACTGAAGATATAAATTCAAAGAATGAAAGAATCCCTCTCCTCCAGGTGCTTATGTTCTATTTGGGGAGACAGTGAATACATATATAAGTATGTACAGAATAAAGATGAATCAATCAACCAACCAACCAATATTTATTAAGTCCTTACTATGTGCCAGGCAATGTGCTCAGTGCTGGGCATACAAAAGAGGCCAAAGACAGTCCCTGCCCTCAAGGAGCTTACACTCTAAGAATAAACACATATCAGTGAATACAAGGCAGATAGGCAAGGGGGGCACTAGCAGGTGGGGGCATATTATATACATGGGGTACATTAAGCCTTTAGATTAAAGTTAGGGTGAGGTCTCTGAACAAGGGGCCAAGTCCTGGATGGAGCCTAATGACATTAGCTAACTTGGATAGTGTGTCCTTGTTCTAAGAAGCTTGGCAACTGGGGCTGAGAATGTTTTGCCAAGAAAATGAAAGTCCTCAATAGTATTGGAGTCTCTGAGAGAACAAAACTGGGGGAGGAAGCCTCTGCTAGTCCTAGGGCAAGAGGCTTTCTGGATTTATTATTTTGTTAACCGAAGAAGGCCTATAGGTTTTAAGTTAAGAAAGCTTAGCAGCAACCTAGCTGGGAGTTTCAGCTAAGCCAGATGCTGAAGGCAAGCAAAGCACCGTCTAATAGAGATTTGTCTGGCAGGGAACACACCTGTCTGTCAGAGACTATGTGCCCAGTGTTAATAAGTGTGACACGACGGCATCACTGGGGTTCCTACGGTATGAGCTGTTCCTCACAAGCAGATGCCCTGCTCCATGTGTTCCCTAGGTGGGTATCCTGGCCTCACATTTCCCATGTTTGCTCTCTTTAGGTGTCTATTCTCCCCACTTCTGCTATGTGTATTTGTGGGAGAGTGCCTTCAGCAGCTAGGTAGTGCAACGGACAGAGCTCTAGGACTGGAGGCTGGAAGACTGGAGTTCAGATCTGTTTGCAAGCACCTACTAGCGGTGAGAGTGTCACTATACTTCTATTTGCCCCTATTTCTTTATCTGCAAAATGGAGATTTGTAATGTTAATGAAATCAGAAGATCTTCCATGCCCCTTTCTATTGGCACCTACTGAAGGCACTTGGCACCTCAAAGGCTTAGCTCCTTACTTCCAGTTAACTCCTTAGGAGTAATCACAGCTGGAGTTGAGAGGAGAGTGGATTGGAAACACCTGGGGCAATCTCCTCATTTATAAAGCCAGAAGAAATAAAGCT
>JAQQSW010021407.1:0-10665 GCA_028646575.1 Pseudocheirus occidentalis
ATTGATTGATTGAATTTCTCTTAGGGAAACTAGGTCATTCCTTTTGTTAATTTGATTGATTGAATCTTAAAATGTGAATCTAGTTTCTCCCTTAGGGTCCTTGTTCCTTTCTGTAATAAGATATAATATTGAGACTTTCCTTGTTCTGAAGATTGTATATAATATTGTGAATTGTTGAAACTGTGAACATTGTACTGAATAAAGATTTGTAATGGAATAAACAGAGTGTTCACTAATACTGTGTAATTCGAATCTTAAAAGCTGTTCACAGTAGCATTCTCTCAGGAATCTACTGCTGATTGGCTTTACAGCATTATTTATAGATTCTTATGTACTTATAATAATTTATTTTGATTAGTTATTTGTATACATGTCTTATGTCTCTTTACTAGAAAGTACTCAAAGCCCGTAGTCAGGGTTAAAATTTTGGCTCTACCACTTAACTACTTGTTAATGTTAGGCAAATCACAACCAATGTGGTCTCGGTTTCCCCACCTTTAAAATGAGGGAGTTAGTATAGATAAGGAATTCATAACCTTTCTATATCATAAATAGTTTTGGCAGTCTGATAAAACCTATAGAGCCCTTTTTGGAATAATACATTTAAATAGATAAAATGAAATACATAGCATTATAAAAGAAAGGAATTGAATTAAAATATAGTTATCGAGATATTAAAAACCCAAATTTATGTACCTCTGAAATCAAAATTTTGGTCAATAAACCTGACCCAAGCTAAGAACTCCTAGTATAGATGATCCCTTACATCCCACTGAGCTGAAAAATCTATGCTTCTTTATCATCCTTGACAGCAGGAACTAAGTCTTATTTATCTTTGGACTCCAATATCTATCATAGTGACTTGCGCATAATACATTTTTGTTAACTAAATTAATAAATGGATAAAATGGCATGAATTGATAGGAGTTTGGGAGGGGAGAGTGTCCCTTTTTTCTAAGGAAAGTAAAATATTTTACAAGTATTTTCACTATTGTCACAACTACCATCAACAGGTAGAGTCAGTCTCCAGGTATTTTCAGTACCCAAATCATCTTAGAAAATAAGCATATGGCAGAATAGGGAGGAGGGGATACTGAATCATTCTCAATACTGTTCTTCACATTTCCTTCAGACGCTGAGTTGACAAAATGTCTCACATTGCCAGGACTCCCCATGATTTCCAAAAAAACTTTTTCTAGTTCTTCCTACAAAATGACGACTAGACTCAGTAATCTCATTGTCTTATTTCACTCCTTTCCTTCTTGTACAAATTGAACTCTAGTTAAATTCAAGATGGTACAGTACTCTCAATCTTCTCTGGGATGGTAGTATCAATAGAGTTTGCGAGGAAAGTTAAAAATACAAAAATAGCAGTTATTCCTCTAACTTCCTGTTACAAAAAAAGTTAGTTCTACATTAGGTATCTTTTGTGACACTTAGAAATGGCTAGCTTTTAAATCTTGATGGAAATCCATTCTCCAGATTTAGAGATGGTGTTACTGCAAATAAGTATTCTTGTCTAACTAAGACTTCATACAGATACCCCTCTCCCTTCCTACCACTGACTTCTCAAGATGGTCTTCTGACTTTACCCCCTCTTTATTCAGATTTGGAGGACAGATGCTCTAGGTCCTACCTTTTTGATATCGATCATGACTCTCCTAAGGAGAATGGCTTCAGTGGACCATCCCCACAGTGCTGATCATGTACATGAATGACTTAGCTCTACAGAGTGCAGGTAACCCAATTTCTTCATTCTCCCTTCCCTGGAGGATGGAAGAGTCATGTTCTACAAAAGAGTACTTTTTTAACCAAGAAAAGCTTTATTCATCTATTCTTTAAACAGTATCATTGTGACAGGCACTGAGCAGCTACAAGTTTAGATCATATATGGTTCCTGTCCTCATGAAGCATTCAATATTGTAAGAAAATAAATCACAATGGAAAATAACTATATTATACAAATATAGAATAAGTGCATTTAAGAATTAGGAAACATACTCAGTGATCTCACCTGTGATTCCCAGAAGTCATAGTATAGCATGCACAGCAGCCACACCCCAGTAAAACTGTCTCAGCACACAGGCTGAACCAGGTTGAAGGTAATCAATAGATTTCAAACCCAGTTGGTGAGTTAGGGGGATGTCTACCCCTGGTATGTTAAGCCTTCCCCTGGGCAAATGGGTATACGAGAACAACTTTGTACGATGTCCATGAAGGTGGTGGAAGCAGGAGTCGTGCAGCACTTTGACTTGGCCAATTGTTGAAGACCTCAACCAAGGTCATCTGCTGGATCCCCAGCAGTTGTTAGTCATCTTGATTTTTGTCTTGCCACCGGACTTCAGTAACTCAGGAAGAGAGAATGAACTGATGACTTTCTACAGCTCTGCCTCACTTAAATCCAATCCACACACAAGTCAAGACGTAACCCTGTGATGTCATTAGGCTTCTAAAACTAAGGAAGAAAAGTAACAACAATATCCAGCATTGGAAACTCCTAGTTTCCCACCTGAGAAAAAATGGGGGAGTGATAGAGTTTTCTGGGGGTGGGTTTGGTCACTATAATTTCAGGTTTTTTGTTCTCTTCATTGATATTGTTTGAGTTATCATGTATCATATTTTCCTCTTTTTTTTGGAGGGGGGAAGGTAGGACAATAGGGGTTAAGTGACTTGCCCAAGGTCACACAGCTAGTTTTTGTGTTAAGCGTCTGAGACCAGATTTGAACTCAGCTCCTCCTGACCCCAGGGCTGGTGCTCTATTCATTGCACCACCTAGCCATCCCTCATGTATCTTATTTTCTTATCAGTGTATAAAAATGTCTCCCTGTTGCTATATCTTCATATGTCATGTTTAGCAATAGAGTGGAGCAGAAAGGCTGTCTACTTGTCATCCTTTACCCTCAGTATGTGAACATCTCCTTTACTGATCAGATATTTCCCTGATGAAGTCCTGTACTTCTACTCTTTGTATTTCCTCATTTGTCATGTGTTGTGGCCCATTCATATCCACCACAAACCTCTCCACTGCCCTTGCTGTACTGCTCGTGTTCAGTTATTCAGAGATTGTTGTGTTCTATAACTTGCAGTCATATAATGTTTGTATAATATTGGCATTACAAAGATGGGGCCTTTGTTTCTGGCAGGAGTTTGGAACCACCAAAGAAGTATTTTTTTTCCTGCAGTCTAGCCTGTTCTCCTCACTATCAATTTGTATGGTTTGTCTGGATAAAACTAGTGATAGATAAGCTCTTAAATTATCTATCCAACATCATGTCATAATATGTATATCAGATGGTTTTAAAAATCTACTTTGTTTGTCCTATGTGAATAGTCAGTGAGCAGGAGGCTTTGAAATATTTTAAGGCTTGATGCAACCGACATAATGTCAGCCAGAAGCAGAAGCAGCCATGGAGAGGAGACCCGTTGTTGGAAAACAGACCTCAAGATGACATTTTACTCTATAGAAGCAAATGCTTATTCACGACAAACAAAAAATAGGTACATCGTCATCTTATGTCATCTGTATCTTTCTATGTTTTTTGTGGTGGAAAAGTAGTGGTACACCCTATCTCTCCTATTAATCCCACCTGCTCCTGTGTGTATCCTAATAAAGAATGCCCTCAATTTTTGTCGATTCTCATAAAAACTTCATATAGATGGGGAAGCAGGCATGTATGCCGGAAGAAAAAGGAACAAGCCCTTACCACGGGGCTGGACACTTGCCAAGAATTTTTAAATGGTATCTTATTTGATTGGATCCTCACAAATACTTTGAGAGGCAGGTGCCGTCTTATAGCTGGGGAAACTGAGGCAGATAGAGGTTTAGTGAATCAGCCAGGGTTACGTGGGTAATAAGTGCCCGAGGTCGACTTTGAATGCAAGCCTTCCTTACTCCAGGCCTCCTGCTGTCCTCTCTACCACCTACCTGCCTCAGTAGTTTTTAATGTTCTTTCATGTAAAATTTTTGTTATTAATAAAGCATGATTTGCATGTGTGTGTGTGTGTGTGTGTGTATGCTTCCTGAGCCTTTGATATCACCTTCTCCTTCAGATATTTTGTTAATTAATGCCTCACTGTCCTCATAATTGCATCACCTCCAGAACATCTCTGGCATGCAGTTGATGACACAGTGGCTAGGGTACTAGGTCTGGAGTCAGGCAAACATGAGTTCAAATCTGGCTTCAGACACTTATGAGCATGAGCTGTTTAACCCTGGGTAAGTCATTTAAGTTTTTTTTTTTTCCTTTAGGTTTCTCACCTCTAAAATGGGTCTAATAATACCATCTACCTCACAGGATTGTTGAGAAGATCAAGTATGGTATTTGTAAAAATGCTTAGAACTGTGCATGTCACAAAGTCACAAAGTTGTTATGTTTGTCCTTTGGTTTTGAGAAGGATCATGGCATCAGGGAGATAACAACATGACTTGCAGTTGACTTGGATTTGAATGACAGAGGTCTGCACAAGGTCACCAGAGCCATCTGGGTCCAAGTGGTCAGATCTTCATCAGAATGACTGAAAATGGCCCAGGATGCACTGGGAGACTCTGGCCCTTTCAGGTTAAGGTCTTTTCAGGTTCTCACTTTGAGGGAAATAGCACCCAGTCAGTGAATACGCCTCTTTAAGAGGTGAGTCAAGGGATGGCCCCTTTAATTAAAAAAAAATCAAACTCAGAAGGGAAATAGGCACTACATAAATGCTAATGTCCTTATTCCCTTCTCTTCCCTTCCATCTACATAATTTGGTATTATCCAGCTGCTTTTCCCATTTTTGTTCTCTTCAGTGCCGTTCTATCTCCTCTATAAACACATCTAGAACTTTGACATTGAGCTCAAATGTGGTAGCTTTACTATCCCTTATAATGAAAACATTGTTATAAAAATCTTCACTTGTATTTTCCATATTTCTTCTGTTCGTGTCTCTCTATTTTCATTCTTAAATGTCCCCAAGACTTTGCTTGTATATTCCATTTGCCAAGATTTCTTTACCCTGGATTCACCTCCCACTGTTTGCTGTGCCTCCATCAAATTCTTTGTAAGAATTTACAAATGAGTTTATATTCCAACCCAGCATTCCAAGTGTGTGAAGAATAATGTGATTTCTAGGCCCTGCAGGGTTCCTTGTTATGGCAATGGATTTAATTATTATAATCAGTGTCAATGTAATTTTACCATCCATTACCCATTTTTCATTATCAAATCACTTGTTCAAGATTGAGTTGTTTCCATTTTATGTCGCATCTTTTTCCCATTACTATTCTTTCTTCTATCTCTTCTAAATTTTCCCATTGCTCTATCAGTTTGGTGGTTCAACTGTACAAAGATGACTGATTCATAAATGATTCCTATATCAGCGATAAGTCTTTTTCTGCATGATAAAATGCCATCAATTTAGTTTTTATAATGTTATTTGGTGTTTATCATTTTTCATTGTCTACTTTTCTCTCTAGAACAAAATGTTCATGGAATAGAGGTATGAGCCTCCTGTATAGTCTACAAGTATTTTCCCCCTCATTTCTTATTCCTGATCAATGTTTCCTGACCAATTTGTCATATTTATCTCTTTCTGCCTTTTCACTGAAGTCACTAGGATTAAAGTGTACGCTGATTTGGAAAGCTTTATCTAGTTCAATATAGACTTTCTCTACCTCTTTGTCTGTTACAATAAATGTTGGTGCAAAGTCCAAACCATATCCAGCCAAAAATCCTCATGATAACATATCAGAAAAGTAGAAAATGATGACTTTCAATGAGGGGGGACCCACTACCTCCTACAGCAGACTGAACTTTGAACTAAGCCAAATAGTTCTAAATGTTAGACAGTATTTGGTTTTTTTTTCTGGCATTAAACATAATTTTGCATCTTCAAAACTTCCATTCATTTTTCTTCTTCTGTTCTCTGTGGACAAAAAGAGCAAATCTAATCCATTTTCCAAATGGCAGCCCTTCAAAAACTTGGAGACAGCTATCATACCCCACTGCCTCGAATCTTGTCTGCTTCAGACTAAACATCCCCTAGCACCTTCAACTGATGCTCATATGGCACGGACCCCAGAAGTTTCACCATTTTGGTTGCTTTCTTCTGGAAACTCGACTTTCTTTCTTAACTTAACTTTCTCCTTCTTGAATTGTGGTATCCAAAACTTAACATAGATATATCTGTCTGGAATAAATTACAAAAGGACTTTCCAAACCCTTCCCAACCCCCCTACCCCCACACACATATACTTCCCACTATCAGGATAAGTGGTTTTGGCTGCTCCAACCCTGTTAACTCATAATGAGCTTGAGACACTCTTTCAAAAGCCAAATAATAGAATGATAACTCAGTAACAAAGCAGGGTTACTGGAAAGGTACTTTCCAAGAATTGGGCAGAATCAACCCTTAAGGAAGAAACTTTTGTCATATATATATGAATTTTATCCAATCTTGCAGTGACATTTGCAATTACACATGAACATGCATCATTCCTTATGCCTCAGTCTGAATGATTTGACAGGCTTGCCATCGAGGGCACATTTTTCAATTTGACAAACTTCTTTCATGACCCTAAAAAGCCCTATGCTTGTACTGAATGAAATGATCAGGCCATTAGCCAAAGCTGTTTTCAGTAATAGCGCCCTAACTAGACAGAGAAAACTCTCATCTTCATCGAATACCTACTTAATCATCTAAATACAGTACAAGCTGTTTACTTGGTCGCTGATTTTCTTGAAACACCACAAGACTTCATTAGTTGAATTACTGCCTAAATGTCTATCTTAGAAATAGGCACCGCCGAGCATTATTTATGGGTGTCAAGGCCTTAAATGATTCAGATGCAGCTCCACTCACATCCTCTATAATTATCAACACCAAAGAGAACATATTTTAGAGAACAAGATGTTAAATTAATGTTCTGAAAAATTTATAAAACAAAATCTGTGCGGCTTTGCTCTTCAACCCTCCCCCCCAAAACCTGCCCAGAAAGTTCTCAATGGATCTCAGCAGACTCCTAATGGTTTCATCAGGAAACTTTTATTGGGGGGGAGTCTGGAGGAACAAATTAGATTAATGTTTGGCAGAATAATAAAAAGATGGTGGGAGGGGTGGCTAGGTGGTGCAGTAAATAGGGCATTAGCCCTTTACAAGAGAACCTGAGTTCAAATCCAGCCTCAGACACTTAATACTTACTAGCTGTATGACCTTGGGCAAGTCACTTAACCCAAATGCCCTGCTTTCCTCCCCCCACCAAAAGAAGTAAAAAAAAATTTAAAACATAGTTTGAACATGCACAGTTCTTTTCTTGAGGCTATGGAATTAATTTAGATCAGAGGTTTTTAACCTGGGGACTCCTAAGGGATCTGTGAATAAGATTTTAGGGAGTTCTTGAATTTGGATGAGAAAAAACATACATCTTTATTTTCATTAACATCTAATTGAAATTTTTCATGTTTTTCAATGATGAATTTAGGCAATAACTCAGAAAACGGAACCCAATTGGCTTTACTAGTCTATCAGGTATAAGACATATAAAAGGTTAAGAATCCCTGATTTAAATCATGCCTAAAGTCTCTTCTTTCATTCTGAGTCTGTGACTCCAGGACTTACTGAATTTCACATGGGCACATTTAGTTATCACATCTTTTTTATGTTTTGTGTATGATGTGATAACCAGCCCCCTTCAGCTACATGTATATTACATGTATCCTTTTTTGATTGTTGGCAGAAGACATCTTAAATATGTTTAATGTGAAAAAGAATTTTTGCAATTATTAACTGGTAAAGAGCAGGTGACTCAATAAGAATCATAACAAAAGGTGAAAGACATTGAATCAGGCCTGATGGGAAGAGAGAAGTATGATATACTGTGCAAAGAAGTAGGAACAAGTCAGTGAAAGAGATTAATGGATTATTCAGCAAGAGTTTGGACTGTTCAAAAGTTATAGGCCAACTAAAACCCAAAGAAAGTTATTTCAAGGAGATTTCTATGGGGGTAAGGGTGTTTCAAAGGCAGCAGCACTGCACACAGTACAGCAAAAATCTGTCTGCAGCATTCATCCTGAATGAGAGGATAAGGTCTGGATAAATGCGACAGAAAGGACATTCATTCTTTAGTGACCAAGGCTTCTGATGAATAGGGCTTCAACTCAGCCTGAGAATATGAAAATGAAAACAGAAGAAAATCAGACTTCTCAAGACTCTAGACAAGAGGAACAAAATGGACTCTTAATAACACCATGCATTACTACCTTTCTATATAATTTTGAGCCTAACTAGGTTGAAGTCATTGGACCTTTGAATCATATCAAAGGAATTTAGGAGACACTAAGATCCCTAGTAATCCTTTATCATGTAAAAACAACAGATAATAATACTGAGTTATCAAGAATAATTAGTTAAAATAGGAAACTATCAGACTGCCTTCTTCCTTCTCCTTCCAACCACAACACAGTTGAGTTCCTTTCGAGCCCTCTTTGGACCCTCCCCAACAACTGCCTGCTGGTGTCTAGGTGCTCTGTCTCCATTGGAATAGGGTGGTATCTAAAGCTCTCTCCCCTCATAGGACCCTATATCTCCAAATCTGTGATCTCTGCCTGACTGAATTTGCTGTAGAACATTAATGTTATCATGCTGCTTGCCTTGGGAGCCAGCAATGCTCATTAAAGTTCTGACTCCAGTCTGTGAAGTGAAGTTCCTAACACTAGAAAATATAACCTATAACACGTTTACTGGCTCAGTGTATCTCAAGAGCCAGTACTGGGGAGGGAAACGTTAAAAATGGCAAGGCTGTCACCCAAAGAAAAGTGTAACTTTAGTTGGTGGCTACAGAAAAAACAATGGCAAAAAGATTATTTTTGTCATTGGGGAATCCTTAGAATTTTATCACAGGTTTTCCAGTTTAATAAATGCTTTAAATGACTTAATTTTATTGAGAACAGATCCCATGGAAAATTAACTTAGTGAACAGAGGGATATAGGACTTAAAACAGACAATCATTTACATTGTTAGTCAAATTTTCTGAACTGAATATTTTGGCTTAATTGTTTTTCTTCATCACAATACATATCTCAGTGGGAGAGAAGGTGCTGAGAAATGATTGGAAAGATCTTCCTAAATGTAGAGACAATGACATCAATATTTGTTTTAATGAACCTTGTGGGAAATTGGAAAAAAGGGAAAGAAATAACAAAATATTCAAACCAGAAGGCATCACTGAGATCATCTAATCCAATCCCAACATTTTATTGATAAGGAAACGGAGGTTCAGGAAGGTGAAGTAATTTGCCTATGACTGCATACACATCTTGTTAGAGGTAAATACTCTGCTAGAACCTGGGTCTCTTGCTTCTTAGCAGAATGTTCTTTCCATTGAACCCCTCCAACCCTCCACTCCTTTGCCTAACAATTTTAAGTGTTTCTGCCATGACTTCCATATTGATGCCAAGAATTTATGACATCGAACTAATGCCTCTCCAAATACAGACACAGCTCAGAATCACAGGAATTCAGAATAGTTCAAGGAAGCCTCTTGGGCCTTCTTCATCTTTATCTTTTTTTTTTTCAATTCTTGAAATAAAGAAAAAGGTAGCACTCTTTCCTTCTTTAGCAAAATTGGGTTGTTCGTCGTTTTTGTGTGTTCTATACTGAAGAGAAAAGCAAAAGCAACTTCCTTTGTAATCTAGTACACAATTGACTAACTTAAAGCATTAGGTTTGAGTTTGTATAGGTAAAATACACTCATGATAGAATTATCTCATACTTTGTCATATAAACCACATACTGTGTTGAATTTCAGATTCAAAAATACCTATTTCATTCTTGGTTTATGATTAACTATTTGGGAAAAATTGCAAATTAAAAAAAATCAACTACTTATGAATGTTCTTAAATCTCCTTAGGAATGATTTTCAAGATTTGATTGTTTCAGTGGAAAGTGTACAGAATTTAATCAAATGATCTGGCTTTAAGACAAATGGCTTTCAGTCAAAGGACCACCTGGCTTTGCATGTCCCTAAACAAGTCATTTCATCTCTCTGGGACTTAGTTTCCTCATATGTAAAATTGGCTTCAAGTCTATAATCCTGTGATTTTAGGTCAAATGTCTCTGGAAAAATTAACACCCTCAGGCCACTGAAATCCTGAAACCGGGGGGCAGAGCCAAGATGGTGGTGTAGAAGCAGGTCCCACAGCTCCCACACTGCCATCCTAATCACCCAGAAAATTATGAGTCCAGATAAAGTCTAGGACTCTCAGACTCACACAAAAATACGGAGAACACATCTCTCACTGAAGGCAACTCAGCAGCAGGGGCTCATCACAGCAGCCAAGAATGGAGGCTGGAACAGCCTGAAGCCAAGACTGCGGCCAGGCCCGGGCGGTGGGAAGTAGCCTGGCTGAGCTGAGCCAAGTGGGCACCGGAGCCAGTCTGCAGGAGAGATCTACAGCCTCTAGCACCTCCACATCTGCCAAGGCGTGAGGAACTGGACGGGAGAGGGGCAGCTCACACTGCAGAGGAACAGAGACCCAGCCAGCCCAAAACCGCAAACGAGGCCACACTAGGCCCCAGGGTGGTCTGGAGGCATGAGCCTCCCAAGTCTCTACTTCAAAGAAAATCTAAAGCAAATGCCTAAGGGAATCTTCAAATCCTCAGAGACCGGTTAGTGAAAGTGAAACTTTGAAAA
>JAQQSW010021408.1:0-10665 GCA_028646575.1 Pseudocheirus occidentalis
ATATATGTGTGTGTACCTACATGTATGTCTACATAGGAGGCTATATATACGTATGAATACATATCTGAGCATGTGTGTATATGTGTACATAGAGGGTATAAGATGAATTGAATACAAAGGGATGATACTTTAAAAGCTAAAATTCTGAGGAGGGAAAGGACTAGAACGAGAGGAGACAGGGAGAGACAGAATGGGGTTAATCATCCCATATAGAAGAGGCAAGGGATAACTGTTATAACTTTACTTTCATTTACTCTCATTGAATTTGGCTTTGGGAAGTAATGACATGAACTCTAAACCAGGTATCATGCCACACAGGAGAGTAGGGGCATGGGGATGAGAGGTGGGATGTCAGAGGGGAAGGGAACATCTGGGGGAGGGTTCCTGGAAGCACATACTTCGGTAAAGGGATAGGAACAGGGACAGGGTAGAGAACAGAACAAGGCGGGGGGGAGAGATAGGACAGAGGAACATATGATCAGACTGTCACAATATGTCCACTGTGAAGATGCACATCCTGTATTGAATTGCTTGTCCTTCCAGTGGGGGTGGGTGACAAGGGAGGAACCATAAGAAACTAGAATTTAAAGCTCTGTGGTACATGCAACTAGGAATTAAGATATACTGGGACTAGGGTAGGGAGACCCTCCCTGCTCTACCAGAAAGTTAGAGGGGTGTTGGAGGAGGACATAAAAGAGAGCAGATCAGGGAAGGGCTTTACAGTGAGATTGCTCCTTTGGGGTTGAGGGCAGAGGAAAGATGGGGAGAAAATTTATAACTCAAAAAATCTCATGGAAATGAATGATGTAAACAAGAAAACAAGTAAAAATTATCTTAAAATTTTTAAAAAAGAATGCTTGAAAGTCCTCCACCTCCCTGAATGACCATATTTTCCCCTGGAGCATTATACTCAATTTTGCTAGGTAGGTGATTCTTGGTTTTAATCTTAGCTGCCTTGATCTCTGGAATATTATATTCCAGGTCTTTCAATCTCTTAATGTAGAAGCTGCTAGATCCTGGTTTATCCTGACTGCGTTTCCACAGTATTCAAATTGTTTCTTCTTGGGAGCTTGTAATATTTTCTCCTTGATATGGGAATTCCAGAACCTGGCTATAACATTTCTAGTAGTTTGGGGGGGGGATCTTTTTCAAGAGGTAATTGGTAAATTCTTTCAAGTTCTATTTTGCCCTGTGGTTCTAAAATATCAGGCAATTTTCCTTGAGAATTTCTTGAAGGATGATTTCAAAGTTCTTTTTTCTGATCATGGCTTTCAGGTACTACAATAGTTTTTTTAATTGCCTCTCCTGGATCTATTTTCCAGGTTAGTGGTTTGTGGTTTTTCAATCAGATATTTCACATTGCCTTCTATTTTTTTTGTTTGGATCTCTTTAATAGTATCTTGGTTTCTCATAAAGTCATTTGATTCCATTTACTCCACTGTAATTCTGAAGAAATTATTCTCTTCAGTCAGCTTTTGAGATTCTTTTTACCATCTGGCAAATTCAGCTTTTAAAGGCATTCTTCTCATTGTCTTTTCAGGCCTCTTTTGTCATTTTGCCATTTTAGTTAATCTATTTTTAAGGTGTTGTTTTCTTCAGTCAGGTTGTTGACTCTCTTTCCATGATTTTCTTACATCATTCTCATTTCTCTTCCAAATTTTTCCTCCACTTCTCTTATTTGGTTTTCAAAATCCTTCTTAAGCTCCTCTATGGGTTGTAACCAATTTACATTTTTCTTGGAAGCTTTTGGTGTGGGAGTTCTATGTTGTCTTCCTCCTACTCCATGCTTTGATCCTTTTTATTCTCAAAAAAGGAATCTAAATTTGAATTTGTAAGCTTGGTTTGCTTCCTTTGCCTGCTCATGTTGCCAGTCAATTAACTTGACTTTTGAGCCACAGTAGATCTATGCTTCCGGGGGAGAATTTTGTCCCAAATCTCTGGGGTTTTCACAGCTGCCAGAACTATTAGGAGGTTGCCATCTCTGCAGAACCCACCAACTTTGGCTCACTGGTCACACACCTCAGGACCACCACCCAAGACCACGATCCCAATCCAGGAAGATGAAGGCAAGAGCACTTAGCCTCTGAATGATCTCTTGCCCCCCACCCCCTGCAATCTGCAGACTTGGAGCTCTGAAGCAGCCACATGGAGGTGGCTGCAGAGCTGCCATTTCTTTTGCTTTTTTGCATTGGGGGTAGACAGCTGGACATGCTTCTCACCCCCAAATTTAGCCAAGTTCCACTGACCTTTGACTTTGTCCTTGATTCTTATGGATTAAGTCTGGAAATTGCCACAGCTGCCAGTGATCCACTCTCCTGAGTGCTCCAGCGGAGGCTTTTCCTGACTGCCTGAGGGCCATGCCATGGTTTCAGGCTCAGTTGGTTTCAACTCCCAGCACTCCCAGCAATGAGCCCTTCCCATCTGCCTGCCAGCCTGCCTTCAGCAGGAGATGTGTTTTTTTTGTAATTTTGTGGCTTGTTGAGCTCTAAAATTTGTTTAGAGTCATATTTTATAAGTATTTGAGGTGGTTATGAGGGGAGCTGCAGAGTTCTCCTGCTTCTATGCCACTATCTTACTATTTTCTTTAAAAACATTTTGTTCAAGTTCATTTATTATGACAATGATTATGGTTATAACAACTCTTTGTCTACATGGCCTCCAATGAATAAAGTAAAAAAAAAAACTATCAATCTTCATCATCAACCAAAATAAGAACTCCACCACTAGGGAGCCCATGCCCCAAATCTATTTTCCTATACTTGGGATTTCATGCCCCTACTTATACTCTTGCCCAGCACAAGTAATGAGACACACACACACACACACAGTTCTATGTTCTATGTGATAATGTCACCATTTTCAGTAGGAAAAGTAGACTTATGTGATACCTCTTACTTGATACATCTAAAAATCTCTTCCCTCCTAGATGACATAATACCTAAAACTTTATTATTTGAGGGTTCCAATGTGATATAATGGAAAGAACACTGGTCTGGGAGGCAAATACCATGCTCTGTCACAAACTATGTGACCTTGGACAATTATATCAGTTTAACCTCTCTAAACCTAATTTACTCTTATATAATGAAGAGGTTGGATTATTTTTTTTTAAGTTCCCCTAGAGCTCTGACATTCTATTAGCCTATGATTATCTCCTTTGGATGAAATGGCTTCCTTCCACAGTCTTCTTTTTATATAAAAAGACACCTTCCAGTCCTACCTCACTCCACAGAATAGTAAATTAAATAATTAACAACTGACTTGAGATAAATTTATCAGAGGTAGATTTATCTTTTCTTAATACACACACATACACAGACAGAGAAATGAGGCAAATGAGACACCTCAGAGTATACTGGGAAAGAGGAAAGGGTTCACATACACACACACGCAGACACACACACACACACACACAAAACCCAAAGACAATTCCTGAAAATAACTTTGTTACATTAATCTTAATTTGGATTTAGTTACTTCCTTCTTCAAAACTATGCCAATGATGTCCAATTCTCCTACTATAGTTTCTAATATGTATAATGTAGAGATATCTTCTTGACCTTTTGGTAATTCTAACTACTAGCTGTGATAAAATAGATTAAATATTGACACACACACACATCCCTTTCCTAGAAGTTAGAGAAGAATACCATAGTATCATGTTATTATGGTGTTTGAAGGAACCTCAGAGATCAAGTATTCTAACTTAAAACCAAAAGCACAAATACCATTTGGTACAACACTGCAGATGGATATCCAACTTTAACTTGAAGATCTCTTTTGACCACAAATTGACTCTTCCCTAAAAAGGCACATCCCACCTCCACAGAGTTCTAATACTTAAGAATTTGTTTCTTATTCTGAGTGGAAGCCTGCTTTCCTTTAACTCCTAGTGCAGTTATTATAATAGGACAGTCTTGAATATTAGAGCCCTCACTGTCAACCTCTGGTTTAGTTAGCAGAGCAGAAACCCTTATAAGAAAAATGAGGGATAAGCATGAAAACAAAACCAAAAAGCATCCCCTCGCTCCCCCACCCCGTGTAAGTGATTTTTCCAATGATAATGCCAACATAAATATCCTGAGTTAAGATTCCAGTAACAATGCAAGTAGGAGGAAGGTGTTAGTCCTCATACCAGAAGATGAAGTAGATATATACCTATCAGATATTCACCAATTGTGTGAACATTAGTTACTTTAAAATAGAAATAAAATCAAATGTTCAGTAGTCAAATATATGTTAGTTAGATATGCAGTTAGATATGCAGATTCCTTCTGTGGTTGCAAATCAAAACCTATCCAGGACCACTCATACCATTTCACCGTAGGAGTTCATCACAGGTGATTCACTCAACATTCCGCAGGTCTTTCTTGATTTGTCCCTATGTCTCAAGGATACCAAAGGAATACTCTGTCTATTCATCTGTCATCCTTTGTCCTCCCTATATGCAACCTATCTTATCTTAATTTTACACATTTCCCTTATATATCTTTTACTCTTCTTCTGCATAGCAAAATTCCACTCAGAAGTATAACATAGGGATTCTCAATAGACTGTAATTCTGATCATGAGGCCCCTACTGACAGCTAGGGGATTTACTAACTAGTAAGCAAATACCTACTAACTCTTCTCCTCATTGAAATAAGAAAAACAGCAATATTTTCTTTCCATTAGTTCTTTGTAGTATCATAGAAGGGCATGTTTGCCCTGGCTCTTAGACTTTCCTCCAAGTCCCTGAGATACCCTGGCTGGTGTCAGTCAATGCCTGCATTGGTATTGATATATGTATCCTCGTCTCCCAACAGAATTGGAAGTGGGACGGTAGAGGCCCATAGTCGTGACTTGACCCTACTGAGGTCACATTACTTTCCAGAATGGAACCCCAAAATATTCACATACCCAGACATCATTTGTAACAACTCTTCTATTTTTTTAAATTTTTTTCCTTATATCTTTCCAACAAAAAGCCAAACAGGAAGAGGGAAAAATGTTCTGGCAAAGTTTTTAAACAAATGTAAATGAGTCCCTGCAGCCGAGAACTATGTCATGTCCTAAGTCATGCGAGGCAAATTAAAATCCCCACATATTCCCCTCATTCAAGAACTGCCTGATCAAACCGCCAATCATTGACAGAGACAGAACATGGGTCTCGCTACATATGACATCCAAAATTCTTTCTTCATTTGGCCCCTTTTCGCTTCCTGTCTCTCTGATTCCCTCATTCTGTTTGTGAGTTATCGTTAATTACAGAATAAATCAAGAATAGACTCTAATCTAAGGGATCTCGCCTTTGAAATGCTTCTCTCTCTCTGCCTTCCTGGTTTGCAGAGAGCAGCTTTGGGAAGGCAAATTCAGACTCTGCTGGCAGACTTTGTCTTCCTTAGAATTGAGGTGTGATCTATATTCAAATGACAGTTTAATGAGCCTTTTCCTATTTCCAGAAACCTTATCACATCATTAAAGCGTAGAAATGAATAATACATCTAGCAGTTGGATTAAGCTGAACTTGAGACCTGATGCATCTTCAAAGGAGGGGAAAATGGAGCAGAGGAAAACTGAGGGATGTGGCAGTGAGAAGAGGATGGGCAGAGAAGATTGGAGGGAAGCGGTGGCTATTTTTATTCAGGCACGTCAGAACATATAAATGTCTCTAGTATTTTCCTAATTTCTAAGTAGCATATTTGTTTCTTGGGGCAAGTGTGGGATGAGGCTTTTTGGAGTTTGAAATATTCCTAATTACTGTAGCCAGAAACAGAGCCTACTTCTAGGTGACTTCCATGTTTTCATTATCTCCTAGCCCATTATGGCAGTACTGTCACCTGTTTATCATTTAAATTTTCCTCTACTTCTACCTACTAAGAGGTAGTCTTGATGCTACAGTAAAACTATATTGCTCAGTGTATTCAAGGATTTCTGGCCAGGGATGGCAAATATGGCATTGAGGCACAGTTCACCATTGTTCCTTAGACAATCCCTTTCTTGGGGAGAAGCCAGGCAGCAGACCTCAACATTGCCTTACAGTGAGAGGAGGGGGGCAGGAAGGGGAAGGAACATACCTTCTGAGCAATGACACTTGCCATGATCATTGACCTATATCTCCCTTTCTAGATCACATTTTAGGAAAGTTGGAAGAAATCAGAACCCGAAATGTTTGAACCCATTGCAGATGGCTAACTATCCATGAACTGGCCGCTGACTGCATCCTTTGACACAATTGAGTAGCAAGCTCTTAACTGTGTCTGGATTGAGAAATAAAACACCACAGAACTTCATTAGATAGCTAGCATTTATCTAGTGCTTAGTATCTACCATGAACTATCCTCACAGCAACCCTGGGAGGTAAGTGACATTAATCTCCTTATTTTACATATGGGGAAACTAAGGCAAAAAAGTAGTTAAATGCCTTGCTCAGGGCCACACTGCTAGTAAGTATCTGAGCCTGGATTTGAACTCAGATCTTCATGATTCAAGACCCAACAGTCTATCCTTTGCTCCAGCTGGCTGTTTAATAAGAGCTTCTTGGGATTATTCTCCTTGTTCTCCCTTACTCTATATATCCATTATGAAATTTTACAATTGCTATAAAGAATCAGTGGAGTTTATTAGGAGGCCATTCCAATGGTTTAGTGAAGAGGTGATAAGTGCTTACAATAGCTTTCTAACTTATCTCTCTGCCTTATCTTTCCCTATTCAATAAATCCCAGTAGTTCACTATTGGCTCTAGAATAAAACAAAAATTGCTCCTTTCACCTGTTAAAACCTTCACAACTTTCTACCAGCTTCTCTTCCCAGGCTTATTTTGTATTATTTCCCTTCTCTCTTTCTGTAATTCAGAAACTGCCCTTCTCTCTGTTTCTCAGACACAGTACTCCACCTCCCACCTCCAGACCTCTGCACCTGGGTATCATCCGTAGTTGAAAGGCATTCCCTCTTCACTCCTATTTCAGAGACCCTAACTCTTCCTTTGGAATGCAGCTCCAGCACTGCCTTCTATATGAAGTCTTCCCTGATCTCCCTCCCTCTTTAACTACCTTGTACCTAACTTCCTTTATATTTACTTTATGTTTATTCTGTATAGGGTTATATACGTACACATTGCCTCCTTGAAGTAACCTCCTTGAGATTAAAGATTAACTTTTACTTGTATCCCAGGCACTCAGAGCAGTGCCTGATGCACTAATGCTTAGGGAATGTTTGTTGATAGAAAGTTATCTAACATATACATAATCCAAAGACTTTGAGCCTTGGAAAAAAAACAGGGAGCCCCTTGAATGCTCATAGATGACATTGTATTTCATTGCCCCATTGTTTTACAATTTAGATTACATTCTACAGGATGTCAAATTATTGTGTTGATTTACCACAGGTGCTGGGAGCTGAATGGACCCTGATTTGGTCAAGGAAAGGATTGAACAGAAGGCATTGTTTACTCTGTGAACTGATTTATTTAAGAAGGAAATGCTCCTAAACCAACTCTTTCACATATAAGGTTACTTTGAAATAGAGAAGGAGTTTTGGTACCAGTTTCTGTCTTGTAAAAGGCTTCTAAAAACCAGTTTATATATCATAAGTTATTAACTAAGAATGAGTTATTTCATTTAAGTTATTTACCATATATAATAGACAATATACATGTCCCTTGAATTCCCAAGTTCATTGGCATGCTAACAATCCTGGTTGCAAAACACTAGATATGACAACAATCACCAACTCCCATGGTAACATGTACCAATCCAAATCATAATTCCTACTGCACACGTCAAATCAGAATTTACTCCAATTTTCACTTCTCTGTAGAAGTAAGGCTATTTTAAATGGGCCCATTAGGAAAAAAAAAACATGTCTTTTGTAAGCTTTAGGGCTATATTTGACATTAGGTTGATTTTTTTAGGTGACATAGCATATACAAGATATATTCTAATACCTGTTATAGATTACTTTTCCTTTTGTTCATTGAGAGGAAAGAAAAGAAATAGTCAACTTATGATTAAATAGGAATATATATATATAAGATTCCTCTCTTTTGAGGGGACAAACTGATGCTGTACAAACCATATGGTCTGACTGTTGCACCTAAACCCAAATCCCACGTCACTGCACACCATCTGATTTGTGGCCCACCATTAAGCCCCCTTTATATTTTTTGTCTTTGTCCCTATCCTATATCCTGTCGTAGCTTGAAACAGCTTTGAGGCATGTCTGGGCATTGCTCAGAGCAAAGTTCCCTATTGTATATATTTTGCTTGAATAAGTATGAGTGTACAAAGTCCAACTCAGCGTTATGGTGTGATATAGAGACCACCCTGTCCCATGCCACTGACCAAGCAGGGCCCCTCCAACCTTTTGCTTGGAACATGAGCCTGGCCTGTTCTGGGACTTTCCAGTTCCTCCTTACCCCATGACCTGCCATTCGGTTCTGGAAAGAGCTGACTACCCCTATTTCTCTAAGAGACACCTGAGTCACAGGAAGATTACACCCCTGTACCCTCACACCATATTCTAAAATTAGCTCTGAACTATAGATCTAACCAATGGCTGTTCTTTTGTTTTTGTACATCATGGCTTCTGCTAGCTCCCCTCCTTGATCGTGGTTTTGTGGTTTTGGCCTATAAAATCAAGCCTGTAATCCCAAAGATCACTGCCTGATTTGAGTTTATACTACAGGTAGTTGCACGCTTGATCAATACATCTGCTAAATTTATCTTGAACCTAGGTCTCAGCTCACTCTTATTCTCTGCAAATATAACCAGGGCAGAGAACTACAAGACTATCACATCTGTAGTCTTTGACAATATTTTATGAAAAATATATCCTAAGATTGCTTTGGCATTTTCTGTTGACATATCACACTGTTGAAACACACTAAATTCACAACCCTCTAAATGCTATCACCCTCCTCACCACTCTTTTTTTTAGACAATTGCTACATACCTTCCCCACAAAGATCTTTGGGAGTTGAATTTTTTAATGCAAATGTAAAAATTCATAATAGTTTCATGAAATGTACTAGAATTTCATAAATAATTATTGAGCCTAACAGACTGGATCTTGTTAAGATCACTTAAAATGAGAGGCAGAGCCAAGATGGTGGAGTATAGGTAGCAACACAGCTGAATTCCTCCTACATTCCCTTCCAAACAACTTTAAAAAAAGTTCTCACATCAAATTTTGGAGTCACAGAGACAGCAAAAGGTCACAATGAGACATTTTTCAAGCCTAAGACAACTTGTGAAGTTCACAAGAGAAATCCATGACATTGGGGTGGGAGTCGGCCCAGAGCACAAATGGAGGCAACACCAATGGTGGGCCTTAGGGGTAGCTGTGACAATAGCCATGACAACTTTGGGAACTGTTGTGTGTGTGAAATGGTAAGGGGGACAAACAACTGGTCAGAAAATCATAGAACCATTTCAATAATGAAATGGCTTCAAAAAATTGAACCGTTTGAATAATGAAATGAAATTCCATTTCCAAAAATAGAAAAATTGACTCCATGAAGCATCAAGAAATAATACAACATTGGGGAGAGAGAAGTTAGGAAAGGGGAGAAAATATAAAACTTTTGGAAGTGAATGTTGAAAACTAAAAACATATAAATTACTAAATTTAAAAAGAAACAATACAACAAAGTCCAAAGAAAAATAAACGGGAGATGATATGAAATATCTCATCAGAAAAGCAACTAACATGGAAAATAGTGAAAAGATAATTTAAGAATTATTGAACTACCAGAAAGCCATTAACAAAGAAAGAACCTAGACATCATATTTCAAAAAAATATGGAGGAAAATTCTTTTACATTGTAGATCCCAAAGGTAAAATAAACACTGAAAAATATCTGAATCAATCCTCTCCTGAAAGAGACTTGAAAATAAAAATTCCCAGAAATATTGAAGCCAAATTTCAGACCTCTTAGTTTATGGAGAAAATAGTGGAGCAACTGTCAGGATCACACAAGATTTAGCAGCTTCCACTTTAAAGAAACAGTGGGCTTGGAATATATACAGAAAACCATGGAGCTATGTTTACAACCAAGAATCACCTACCCAGCAAAACAGAGTATTACATTTTGCTGGAGGTGTTGGTTTTTCTTTTTTAGGGGAAACTGGATATGTAATTAAATAGAAAGATTTCAGAGGGGGTGGAGCCAAGATGGCGGCTTAGAAGCAGCAAAGCACCGCAGCTCCCACACAGACACACTAAAAACTCATAAAATGGGACTCTAAACAGGTTTTCAAGCTCCAAAACTCTCCAAAAGACAGAAAGCACATCTGTTGCTACAGGCAGCTCAGCAGGTGGGCTCTTTGCAGCAGTCTCAGAGCTGCAGCCAAAATCCTGGCTGGCTCAGGCCCCAGGGCATCGGGCAGGGAAGAGAGCAGATCAGCTGCATTGGAGGCACAGTTACATTTATCAGGCCAGAAGAAAAAAAAGGCTAAGAGAAAGGTCAGTGGATTTTGCTGACTCAGGAGGAGAAGAGCGGGTCCGGCCAAACTGCTCACAGGGCAAGGAAGCAGTGGGAGGTGGCTGTGGCAGCAGGAACAGCTGAAAGCAGCAGCGGCCTCCACTGGGCTGCTTCAGAGCCCTCAGCCTGCAGATAGCAGGGGGGCTGAGGTGATTGATCAGGGCCAAGGGCTCTTACATTGAGAGGCCTGGATCTGGATCATG
>JAQQSW010021409.1:0-10665 GCA_028646575.1 Pseudocheirus occidentalis
AGGGGAGGGGCTTTACAGTGGGATTGCTGTTATGGGGTTGGGGCAGGAGCAAGATGAGGAGAAAATGTGTAATTCAAAAAATGTAATGAAAATGAATAATGTAAACAAGAAAACAAATAAAAACTAAATTTAAAAAAAAAAGAAATATGGCCCATCGATAACCCTACAATGGCCTCTAAGTGTTCAAGTGAAAGGAAAAGTGAATCCATGTGGCAAACTTAACTGTCTCATTTTAAGAAATTGCCAGAGTCATCCCAACCTTCAGCAACCACCATCATAATCAGTCAGCAACCTTAGTATTGAAGCAAGATCCTCCACCAGCAAAAAAAAAAAATTACAACTTGTTGAAAACTCAGATGATGTCTAACCTTAGTTAACAATAACTAATATTTAGTCTAACAATAGTTTTTTTTAACAATAAAGTGGTTTTTAATTTTTAAAAAATGTATATCTTGAGAAAAGGTTGTTTCCAAAAAACCATAAAACAGGATATATCTGTAGTCTCATAACCTATAGATAGGCAAGTCTTTACAGAAAGGGATGTCTCTTGAAGGTCCATAAGCCACTAAATGGCTCAGGATCTGTTTCAAAGCTGGTATGAGTTTCCAGCTGGGTTTCACTGAAAAGGATTGTTGGTATGTCAAGCAGCCCTAGGCATCAAAAGTCCTCCTGATTTTAAGCTATTTTGTTGTCTGAATTTACTGTGCAAAAAGAAAGCTCTGGCATATTTAATCAGTTAGTATAAACATTACAGAGTCCATGTTCACAATTTCATCCTTTTTTGATAGTGGGTAGAGATTTCCCCTTCACTTGAGTTATTTAAAAGCAGATTGAATGACCACTTGGCAATGCTATAGAGGGAATTCCTCTAAAGGTATGGGTTGTGGCGCATGACCTCTGAGGTCCCTTTCAACTCTCAAGTTTTATGATTCTGTAACTATGTAATATACACATAGGTGATCACCCTGAAGAATGAATTTCCTTTTCATCACATAGCTGTTGCTTTAAGATCGATTCTCCAGACTGTACTAACCAAGTTGAAATAGCCTAGTATTGGATGTCTTAGTTCAATTTATTATATATACAATTCTTTAACTTCTCAAGCATTTACTCTCTTTGCAATCTGCCTTTTCCCCACCCGTCCATTCAGGTGTTGAGGTCTTGGACAAGGAGACCTTCCTCTTCCCTATCTGGTACCTATTCTCTGAAATGGAAAGGTGGAAACCTCCAGTTTCTCACATACCCGCTCCTCAATGCCTTAGACCAGCCTGTGGCCTGCCAAAGGATTTTGGGCAGCCCATGAAAAACATAGAGGAAAACATCCTCAAATCCTTTGGTGGGTTGTAGGTTGTGCAGGCCTGCCTTAGACTGTCCCTTCTGACCAGTGCAAGCAGAGGTGGCTTCAGACTCCTGTGGCTGCCTTCTGCCTGCCACCCTGCCTCAGTGTCCATTCTCCCAGTCTCTAGCCTGCTGAAGTCTCTTATCTAAATACGTTAAGAATGTAGCAATGGTGGAATCCAGTTTCTCACAAAACATCAGCCTTTCCAGCCACCCCATCTCTAGTCTGTCTCTTCAGTTTCAACTGTGTCCTCATTATCCATCACCTTACTCCTAATCAAAAAAGCATTCTCTTCTAATTCCAGGTGCATATATCCCTTTTATTGACAGCCTCTCCTTGGGTCAGAGGATAAAATACTGTCTAATACTGAATCTCCCAGAAATCAATGCATATAGATGCTGACGAACTTTCTTGACCTTATAGAAATGCATCTTACATCTACAATCACATAACTTCTTAAAGGAAAAGGCAAAGGAAGAGAAGGAGGAGGAGGAGGACAATTTGCCTTGGTCCCTAGGAATTGGGGCTACCTTCCAATGAAGCTCCAGAACATGGACTCCTGCCTAGAGGAGACATTCCCTTAGTGGTCTAGAAGAGTAAGGAGAAATGACACACTTTTGGAGCTCCTTTTCACTAGTTTATTTCGCCTGAATTTTCAGACTGGAATGCAGCAAGATAAAGAGAGTATTTTTATCCTCAGGCACCTCCAATCTGCAGAAGCAGCGGTAACAACACATAACAGTGGGTTACATGTGCTTGCACAGGCAAACCTTACTGACTGAATAGACAAGACACTTAGTTGTTGATTTTTGGAAGTTTCCAGCCCTGTATGGGTAAACCCTTTAGGTACGAACCAAACCTAAACTTTATTTTAGAGATTTCCCTGAAATTTTATTCTGGTTGAGGGCAGAGACATAGAAATACCAATGACCCCTCAGGATAGTGGACCCCCCCCCAAGATGATCTAGACCTAAGTGATCAGAAGGACATTTGTGGAAGTCCCCCCAGAAATGGGGCACATCTATACATATATAAAATACGAGTAAATACATGTATATTTATTTGTGTATTTTTTAAAATTTGGTATTTTCTATCAAAAATATAGCATGCAACATCTTGCAGGTTTGTTGTAAGGAAATTGCTATGTAGGCCTTAAATAAAAAAGAGATCTGGGTTGATTTTTTTCAGTTGGAGGAGAATATGACCTGTAATTTCATCAGGATAGTGAATACAAAGGTGTAAAAGCTTCCTCCATTAATGCATATCAGCAACTTATTTACAGGTTAGAGATCTGACTGGAGCACTGAGAATGTCAATGAGTTGACCAAAGTCATATCATTAGTAGGGGTCAGACATAGCACTTGGATTCAGTTTTCTGAACTCCAAGGCTAGTTGTGTTCTACAATATTATGTTCTTAAGCCATAAGAATCTTTTTTCTGAGAAACCAGTTTTGGTCAGCTAGTTGCCAGGACAGCAACAGTCTAAAACCAAAACTTTTTACATATACATTGTATTTCCTTACCTGTGTACAAGCCATTTCCCTGCAATAGAGTGGTTTTTACCTTTGTATCCAGAGGGGCTAGCATATAGTAGGTTCTTGTTAAATGCTTCTGAATTAAATACATTCTCTCATTCATTTAATAAGCATTAATTATGCACCCATTTATTAAAAGCCCAGGACATTTGGAAATTCAGGGTAGAACAAATCCGCATACCTTCTTCCTTCATCATTTGAGGGCAAATACTTTGTACAGAAGACCACAAAATTGTCGGAAAGAACTCCTTTAAGCAATTTCAGTACTTTCTCCTTCCAAAAGAATGGTGATCACACTCTTGGCTAAAGCTTTTCTGCTTGTCCTAATGGCAATACAGAAATGGAAATAACTCAGGAAAGGGTGAGCCAATCCCTATGAGCAAGGCCCTGCTTTCCTAGCTGGAATTAAAGCTGCTTGGTTCACTTAATTGTATTTTAAGCAACTTCCTTTCTCAGCCCCACAAAAAATAATATTGAATACTGCCATTCATCTGATATCAGATAAACGTTACTAACAGACAATGGACTGTGATAACACAAAAGAATAACAATCCTCAAATATTTCAGAAGGCTGTGGAAGCAAAAGCTTGTTTCAAAACCAGAAAGCCCAGAGGTTGTTCTAAAATTCATTCTGAGGCTTACTAACTACAATTCAACCAACCTCATCAAACATATTCAAACAGAAGATTAGCCAAGTATTCATCTCTAGTTTCAAAGGAAAACTTTTCTAGCAAAAGGAATCAAGGCAGAAATCCAAACTCTGTTTTCTTCTGCTGACATGCAATACAATGTGCATCATAGAAAATCAACTTTCACTATTTTGCCATTTGAAAATGCTTTGTGATTTCCAAGAAAAACAGTTTTGCTTGGTTTTAGCTAAATTAGAAGTTAATGAACCGCACACTCTACTGCAGCACTAAAGTAAATAAGTAAGAGCATGTGACAGTAAAAGTTAATCAAATAGAGGTGAATTATATATTGTCCAAAGTACATTCCATGCAAAGCCACAGGCTGGGGAATAATTATCTTTATGCATGGGTACTTGGCATTTGCAACTTGAGAATCATTTTTGCCAATTTGAATCAGTTCTGTTTGCAAGTCCTATGCGTTCAAGTAACTAATCCTAGCACCCCATCTTGTGGATGAGGCACCCAATTGAAAAGCCTATCTATAAGAAAATCATTTTTATAAAAGGTAAAGGGAGGAATATTGTGATGGTTTGAATATGGGTATAAATTCCTTGACAGATTTATGTCTGGTTCTTAATATCAGACTAGTTTGACTATAATCCCTGAAAAAGAGCTTTTAAAAGTTTTCTATCACATAAGCTCTTATTTATGTACCAACTATAAACTAAAACTTTGCAGCGTGATGCTGTGGAAAAATCAATGGGTCTGAAACCAGAAGTCCTAGGTTTGAATATTGACTTTGCTACTTACTATATGTTTAACCTTGATCAAGTCATTTAATCTTTTCTGGAACTTATCTCCTCATAGATAGCCTCTTAAGATCCCTTCCAATTCTAAGTATATGACTCTATAACATTTTAAAGTAAGTCTCTAAAACATGTCTACCATTAATGATGACTGCTAGACCAAGGGGACTGAGAAATAGGAAACAATCCTGATTCACTAAAGCGTCCATCTACAATGGACCCAATACATTATCTAGATTGGGTTCAGTCCTGGAGAAGCTTGGCTTCTAATGAGAGTGGTTCTGATGGGGTGCTTGGGTGCTTGTGCTTGGACCACAATTCCAACATCACATTTCTTCCTAGCCTCAAAATACTACCCTGGTAACTTCTCCCCAGCCCAAGGACGCGATGCCTAACAATTACTTCATGAGTGGACCCCAGAAAAACACTTCTCTCTCTCCCTGGTATAGCAACAAACCACACCTATAGGAATTATTTTAATTGAACTGGCTTTGTACTAGTTCATAAAGATATTCAGTACCCACTGGACCATCTATACCAACTCCCTACCTCATTATATGTATCTTGGACTCCTCCTCATGTGAATCCTAGACTTTAGATATGGGCATATTCCCTACATCTATCTTGTCAAACAAAACATTGGTTGGTGGCACACTGGGCAATTTTCAGTCAGCCTTGATCGCTAGTTAATTCAGTGATACAGTACACCTAAAAATCACACCTTTCTATGACCCAGACTTGGGCTTTTCCTAGTGAATTCTGGGTAAACCACCTGCATGGTAGATACAAAAAGTCCATGTTTCTTTAAGAACTGACCATTCCTTAACCACTCCCTAATCCCACCCCATATCCCCATATCATTTAGTTAGCAAATTTGTCACAGGTTTTACTGTACTTCTTTAAGGTCACAGGTTCCTTTAGAACTTCTGCCTGCTGAAAAGCATAACACTAAACCTTTGCCATCTTGACTTAAAGAATGTTTGAGAGGGGCGGCTAGGTGGCGCAGTGAGTAGAGCACCGGCCCTGGAGTCAGGAGTACCTGAGTTCAAATCCGGCCTCAGACACTTAACACAAAAACTCGCCGTGTGACCTTGGGCAAGTCACTTAACCCCAACTGCCCTCCAAAAAAAAAAAACCAAAAAACAAAAAACAAAAAAGCAAAAAGAATGCTTGAGTCTGTGAATTCATTCCAGATGATGCTGCCCTGCTCTTTGGTCCTTGAGGGGTTCCTGAACCCCCCTCAAACTGCATCATTTGAGCTCTCTTTCCCTGAACTCATCAGTTTATTTAGGGATCACTCAGCTCTCGAGGGAAAAAGGAACTTATATCTTAAGGTGTTAGCTCTTTTCAAAGTTGGACTAGGAATATTAATATTAATCATAAGTATGAAAATTAACTAGACATGGGTCAGGTGTTTATTTCCTACAGATAGAAACAAAAATACTAAACAAAAAAATGCCTTCCCAAGCTCCAATTAACAGAAATACTTCAAAAGAATGGGATAGTAATAAAACTGTACTTCCACTTTCCCAAGAGGTTATTTAAACCTCATCAGAACACAAAGTATTTCTTGCAACTATTGATTGGGTTTACATTTCTGATCACATTTCTCCTCAGATCTGTCTAACCTCTCTCATCTTCCACTGTTTTCTAGCAAGCTGGGCCAAGGGGGTGAGCTCCTTTCCCTGTCACTGAGGTTTTCTGTGATAACAAGAACTTTTCTTGATGAGGATTCCTCACACTCACAAGGTCACCTGAAAGCCTGGACATATTCACTTCAAGACTGATGTTCAGTCACCTTCGCAGGAAAGCAAACACACAATAGAAAGGGCAAGCAGTAGCTCACCTGCTAGAGTTACCTTTCTCTGGCTTCCATGCCAAAGTAGATACAGCATTCACAGAGTGGTAAAAGAGTACTAGCCATCCTCCCATCCTTTCAATAGGAGTCTCAAAGTCAATCATTTCAAAGAAAAAGTCGAAGCAAGAGAGAAGCACAGGGGTGGGATCATTCTCTTTTTATACTTTCACTGAGTTATCAGATTTTGTGCAATGGCCAGTAAATAATAGCTTCATCATTTTAAAGACAAAGCCTTCACAGCCTAAGATTATGCACGTCTGGTTAGCCAGAAGCAGACAGAAAATCTTGCTGTATGCTTTGTGCAACCCTTCCTATACAATTACATCCAAAGAACAGATTTCTTACATGATTAACTTTATCAATATTACCAATCAAGACAATCTTCAGTTTATGCTACTATACTGCTAAAGTACTGGCACTTCCTAACCTTTTATTTCACTTTCACTATGTGTACTATTGACCAAAGATGGCAGAGTAGGAGAAAAAATAGTCTTCCTCCTACAAATATTCAAAGATTAAGGAAGAGCAACAGACCAAGTAGTGATCAGGAAATCTTAGCGGAAAAAAAGCATAATGGAACATTTTTCCAGCTCAAGTCAGCATAGAAGGATAGCATATCTGGGCACTGAAATGGGTCCAGGTAATAAAGTCCATGATGAACTCGGTAGAAAAGGGACTGGCCTTGGTTGTATAAATTTCTACTATGGACAGAAATAGGGCCATGAAACCAACAGCCAGAGACCAGGCCTGTTCTGAATCTGAAAAGTCTACCTGCTAGTGTCCATTCAGGGGAAAATTTGGAGCTATGTCACTCAAACCTTAACTTGGATCAGGAACTCGCAAAGCTCAGACCAGAAAGGCAATAATCGGACTACATTCTAAATCACATAACTCACATCATGCCGAATGTCTTTAGTAACCTAGCCTGGGCTGCTTCTGAGATTCCTGAAGAATACCTCACTCGATACCTGGGAAAAAACAGCAGTAGAAGCCCAGAGAATACAGATCAGGACTTTAAAATGCCCAAAAATTCCCTTTAAAGTGAACAGAATCTGGTCAAAACACAGTTCCAATGCAGGATATAAGCCTGGAAGAACGAGGGAAAAAGCACCAATTATAATAAGATGCTATAAAGCCAAGGATACCCTAGATACTGACTGACAAGATAAGAATAACTTAGAAACATCTACCAAGAAAACGTCAAAGAAACCAAACTTGGCCACATGGCTTTCCATTCCAGAAGAAATGGAGGAGGAGGTTTGTTTGTTTGTTTAACCATATTGTAACTGAAATGATAGCTCAAGAGGAAAGAATTAGGAAAGAAATGAGAGTTTTTGAGGAAAGATTTGTAAGGATTAACATCTTAAGCTTTGCCTAAATAACAGACTCTCTGAAAATTAAGGTGGACCAACAGAAATTAATGACTCCATGAGACAAGAAATATTTTAAGCAAAAAAGCTGAAAAATAGAAGAAATATAAAGTATATTATATAAAATGCTTACACACACATGCATAGGCACAGGCACACACACACGCGCACATACACACACACACACACACACACACACACACACACACACACACACACCACTGATCCGGAAAATAGGCCAACAGAAAAAAATATAAGTAGAATTATGCTACCCAAAAATCGTCACCAAAAGGAGAAAAACAGCCTGGATAATATATTTCAAAGAAAACTACTGCAGTCACCTAGAAAGAAAAAGTTCAAGTAGCTAGGAGGCAGTTGGATCACACAATATTTAGTGACTGTTACTATATGGACAAAGAGAAACTGGATAGCAATATTCCCAAAGGGAAAATCTGAGCATAATCCTACAGAGGAAAAAGATCTTAAATGAAAGACAGGACTTTGACATTTTCTTGATGGAAATACTAGACCTAAGTAGAAACTTTAAAATTTTAACCTCAGAAGGTAGAATATGACAAGAAGGTAAAAATGAAAGAAAGAAGGGTAATAGCCTGCAATTAGGTTCTGGGCTAACAGAGAAAAAAGGAGCAGTCAAGTGTACTAAGCACACTCCTGTTCTCATCATCTTGCTGCTCTTCCTTTCTTTCTTCCTCTCCCTTTCCTTCTCCTTCTACTTGCATATCCAAATCAAACCAATATATAATCCTAGCTCCATTAGCAATGATACATTGCAGCAGAATTCACTAAGAAAAAGAAAACTCAGGAAACAGAAGGCCCCGAGAGTTCAGTCTGCAAAGTTGAACTGAGCTCTAGAGGGGAGCAAACCAGGTTAACAAAACTGCATGACTTGACTGACAGAGGAATTGTGCCCGTGGAGGCGGCATAATAACAACATGAACAGTAAAGACATTGGAACCCTATATTTCTGAAAGTGAAAGATAACTGGGTTACATATATACCCTCTGGGTCTCTCTGCAGCCTCCCTTTGAATTGTCTTATGGTTTGGGGGCATCCAGTAAAGAAACGCCAGGTGCTCTATAGAGGTGCAGTGACCCACTGGAGAAATATTTGTCTAGACCTCCAGTTGTAATGTCTTATGTGTTTCAGAGAACTGCTAGAGAAATTTTAGGTACCCAATGTATTAGAAAACCAATAGAGGAATTTTTTTCCCAGAAGAGTTGAAATTTTCTCTTGATACTAAGAGGTTACCCAGGATAGTGCTGGTGAATGTTTAACCAAAAGCTTTCAAAAATTAAAAAAAATGCACAACACACTTTTAGTCATTATTAAATATTATTAACATCTATCTAGATGGAGAAAACAAATTATTACCATTTTCTCCATCACCTAAGTCTGTGGGGGGAATGGCAAAAAATGTAACATACTTGGCCTTCTAGGCATTGAGGGCCAAAGCAGCCAGTGTTACAGAAGAATCTAGAGAAACACGGAAAAAAAAAGTTTTAAAACACATTCTTTTAATCTATGAAAAGTTTCAGTTTTCCCAAGTTTAAACTTACTATGTAAAAAACATAATTCCCTAAAAGTCAAGACATAGTCAGTCTTTTGCTAGTCCAGTACATTTTTCCTTTGTACTATCCTAGCACTCTGACTTCCCTAGAAGACCTCAAGCAGTCCTACTGTGTCAGAGGCATGAATTGCTCTTCCATGCATGCAGTTGGCCTGGCCTCAAATAATCCCTACATGTATATCTCTCCGTGTGTGTTCTACTTATGTGTCCCCTCTTCCCACTTAGACTGTTTGTCTATCTCCAGTGCCTAGCCCAATACTTACTGATTGATTTATTGATCCCCTCTCAGGTGTGGGGAAAATACATCGTTGCTACATTTCTTACTATGCCATTTCATTAAATGTTTCTACTCTAAACTACTTGTGTCCTCTATTTGACTATTAAAGACAAACACATCAGTGGAGCTCAAGAGATAAGTTTCAGGGAATGCAGAACCACAGAATGCCATGAATCTAATCTCTTCTCTGCCTAACTCAGAATGTTGCTATAAGAATTAAAATGAGATATTAAATGTGAAAAGGCTTTATGAATTAGAAAGAGCTTTAGTAATATAAGAATTTATTATTAACAGTAATAACTGAAATTTTATTATAGAGTGACCAACAAATCCAGTTTTCCCATGATATTAAATTTTTAGATATCATTAATAATTCAATTATGTCCATTAAATTTTTCAGTGGCTTTCTACATAAAAGCCAGAGCCTCCCAATCTAAAGGGATAATAAACCCCAACCTTTATTTGTTGAAACAATTTCATTTATGGTTTAAAACATCTACAAGAGATAAGCAACTAATAAAATCCTATTCTGTGTCCCACAAAATAGAAAGAAATATAAAATGGCTCTTTGATGACCCTGAATAGTATCATCCCTAAATGTCTGAAGCTTGGGCAGAATCTGTCATTTTCTGAATATAGCACAGTACACATGCTATAACAGAACATTCTGAAAGATTTGAATCTTCACAGACCATTAATCTGTAATGAAAATAATTTATGAGAACATCAGACTTACAAAGGTGAGCATATTTTTTTCCATAATGGCTCTAGAGCTCCTTCAGGTTCATGTGGAGGAGATAGCTTTAGCACATTGTTCAAACTCCTGTGTCACCAAAGGAGATGGATGTCTTGGTGAGAGCTTTGGAGGTTTAATGAGAACAACTATTATTTCCAGTCTTTCAACTATGTGATCCT
Organism: Pseudocheirus occidentalis; assembly: GCA_028646575.1. Classification (NCBI taxonomy): domain Eukaryota; kingdom Metazoa; phylum Chordata; class Mammalia; order Diprotodontia; family Pseudocheiridae; genus Pseudocheirus; species Pseudocheirus occidentalis. The sequence goes on from JAQQSW010021409.1 coordinate 10,318, forward strand.
CTAAGAAATAAAAATGGCTATTAGGTACCTTGGGAATGTTATGCAGTACTGTTTTAGCCATGCTGGTGAACTAGAGAATTATCAAGTTCAAGCTAAGTCACTTATAGCCTCAATATTTCAAATTTAGTGAACCATAACCATCCAAAAATTGGAACTAGATTCTTCCAAAATAAATCTACTGATTTCTAGAGGATACTCTCTTTTTTTTAAATTTTAATTTATTTTCTTGGTTACATCATTCATTTCCACAAGGTTTTGAGTTACAGATTTTATCCTCTTTTTGCCCCTACCCCCCAGCCCAGAACATTGATCCCACTGTAAGGCCCCTCCCAGAATCTGTTCCCTTTT
>JAQQSW010021410.1:0-10665 GCA_028646575.1 Pseudocheirus occidentalis
AACAACAACAACAACAACAAATAATACTTAGCAAGCTTTCCATCCCCCCCTTTATTCTTTGTTCTAATTATGAAGGTGTCTTGGGTCTCTTTCAGCAGTCACATGTTTTAAATATTGCAGGCTAATAAAGCAAAACAAACTCTATTGGCCCAGTAGGGAGCAAGCTTTTCAGCTAATCATTTATTGAGAATGTCACTCAGGTGCTTCCATTAATGCATAACTGCCAAGCCGTGCTGATTTTGTCAATATTACACAGAGTATAAAACCAGCATAGATTAGCAGGGAGCATATGCCACTCTGAGTGTCTTCATTTCTAAAAGGGGTGTGTATTTTTCCCCCATCCTTTTTTTTTTGCCTTTATTTGGGTCTCAGGTAAATTGTTATATATGAAATTGAATGAATTCTCAGGACTGGAAAATAATGAATTCCTCTATTTGCAGTAATTGTTCTGCAGACAACACTGTTCACATGGGTCATTCTGCACCATTCTTTCCTTTTTCCCTCAGCCACAGGCCAGAGGATCATCACTAGTCACATGAGACATTGTAAACATCTCCATTTAAAAAATGTGATCTCTCAACAAAATTTCTGGCCATTCAATATTCTGGAAGAAATAATAGGAACGATTGTTATTATAACTTAACAATGAAACTGTTTTCCTCCAATTCTTTGTCCAGTAAAAGTGAAAAGCAATTCAGAAGTATTAATAGTAACTAAAATTTATATCGTGCTTTAAGGTTTGCTTTCCCTAAATAATATAATTTGATTCTCACAACTTTGTGATGAGGAAACTGAGGCTGAGAGTAAAATTACTTGCCCAGGGTCACACAACTAGTAAGTGTTTGGGGCAGGATTTAGCTCGGGTCTTTCTGACTCAAAGTCCAGCATTCTGTCCTATTCATCAACCTCCTTGTCCACAATTACCTGAGAGGTAGTATGGTATAGTGAAAGGAGAGCTGACCTCAAAACCAGGAAGATCTGGGTTCGAGTTCCCTCCCTAACACATACTGGCTGTGTTGAAGGAAACCAAGGACACAGAAAGAGTAGAGGACAGAGCACATAAGGCATGAGGGATAGCCAGTGCTGTCCAGTACACAAACAGAATTGTCAGAATCCCACTTATTCTGGGGGAGTTGGTAGACAGGAGTCCCAAGCCTTCAGTACTCAGTTCAAATCCCACCTTCTACAGGAGGCCTTTCCCTATACCCCCAGCTCCTAATGTCTTCCCCTGTCAGATTGCCCTGCATCTCCACTCTATGTATCTTGTGTGTACCTAGTTATTTACAGATCTCCCCCAGTTGGTTGAGAGTTCCTTGAAGGTTGAAACTTTTTTTTTCTTTTCTTTGTATCCTTCCTGCTTAGCACAATGCCTGATACATTGTAAGCATGTAATAAATGCTAGTTGCCCCAAAGACTAGCAGTCAGGAAGATCTGAGTTAAAATTCTGCCTCTGACATTTACATACTGTGTTACCCTGGGCAAATGCTCAAGGCAGGTTCGTAGTGTTTCTGGGAGATGAAACCTTCATTCCTGCTCCTTCTACCGCTCTCCCCTTTCTTCAGCCATGACCTTGAGGTAGCTTTGTGCACATATGTACCCATGCATTCTGACATGTATTCTTTGTCACTATCATATTCATACTGGTCTACTTATACTGGAGTTCTTTCATTCTGTCTTGTAGCTGTGCCTATTTTTAAATCTCTTAGTAGTCTTTCTTCAAAGCTGTTCCATTTTCCCCCCTTTGAAATGCCTCTGCACCTGCATCCAACTTTTTTATAGACACAATTCATCTGATGCCTTTTTGGCCTATTGGTTCCTTCATGTAGCATGTGATAACCCAATATTAGGGTGGTATTTGTTGATGATATTGCCTATACCTCCCTTTTCATTCCTACTCATCCCTCAAAGGCTAACTCAGAAACCACCTCCTCCATGAAACTTTCTCTGATCCCCACATGCCTAGGGACCTTCTGCTTCAGGCCTCACACAGTATTTCATTTTGCATCTGTACAAATCATTTATAATTATGTTGTGCATTACAGCATTACACTGGCTGTGAGACCCTGGGCAAATCACTTAAACTCTCTGCTTAAGTCCCAGGAAATTCTCTGAAATTTGAAGTAGAGGTACTGATTGCATTGGTGAAGGGAATTTCTTCACTGTGAATTTTCTATATCAAAGAAATTGCAGATCTAGTCACTTTGCAAAAATGTTTATTGTCATCTGTGTCTGTGCCTTTTTCTCTTGCTAGACTTTAAGTCTTTTGAGGTCAGGAAGCATACCTGGTATAAACTCCATTTTATCTTATCTAAATTTTGCTCTCTGTGCTCTGTACATGGTTTGTTTTTAATAAATGCCCATTGATTGGTCGATTTGATATAGCCTTTGTACAGTAATTCAGTCTGACATGCTTAAATCCTACTTTTTTCTCCAGATTTAATTCCTATTCCTTTAACAGTGGTCCTTTTCTACTGAAGCAAAAGGTTGATTTCTTAATCCTAGTTGCTGATAGACTAATCCCTTTAAAGAGCTGGAGAGAGTTTGGGTGGTATCTGTGTGCCTGATATCAAAAGGAAATCACTCTGGAGAATGCCCTGTGGGCAGCAAACTGTGACCTGGAGACTCCATGATTCTGGCAGATAGACTATTTCAGGGCTATCAAACCCAGCTCTTCTTGTACCTTTGTGACCTCTTGGCCTCTGTCTTGACTCCCTACTCCACTGTTTTAACCTGGCTTCTTACATTTCTGACATCTTTATTCTCACTTCCCCCCCAGGACATTCATGATTGTAATTTTGATGGCATCTTGATAGTCTTGACCCATGTTGCATTCTCTTCCTTTTCTGACATTGTGAGTGCTTCTCCTACAGCTTGTCCACAGTCTTAAGGGGAAATTCATTCCTCATCATGGGCTTTGTTGCCACTGTTGGCCATTAACAGCTAACTTTCTAAAACTATGCTGTTTTGGATCACTACACTTCTTTCTCCTTTGACTTTGATCCATCAACCATGTTTTCTCATTTATCTTTAATCTTTTCCTCTCTCCTGATATTTTCCCCTCAGTCTATAAGCATCAGATGTGAATGGCTGCCTGGTTCAGAAGATTGTTTCTAAGGATTGGTTTTTGAATTTCCAGATCAAGCCTTAAAATTCTTACATCTCAGCCAGGAATGGAGTAAAACTAAAAGGTGTTAAAAAAAAATTCTGTCTTACAAACCCAATCAAAAAGGATTTGAGAAAAAGAAAAACTGCCAATCTATACTCACCAAACTAGATATCATAGACTAGGAATCATTACCATCAAGATAGCCAGAAATTCACAGGACACAAAATCCAAGAAAGTAACCAGCAATAAAACTCACATACTAATGTTCAAACTATGGATAACAAGCAATATGAACTAGAGACATTAATGCAAGGCAGTGCATGCCAACAAAACACTCACAAGTCTAATTCTTCTTACCTCCCTTTCTCTCTCCTCCCTCCCTCAAACTGCTCTGACTCCCAGCTTCCTGTGGGCTCTGTTTCACCCTTCAGCATGTGATTACATTCAGCCTATTAGGGGACAGGGAGGATCTTCAAATTCTCTTAGACCTATTAAGGGGCAGGGAAGATCTTTAAATTCCCATTACCATTACAGGAGGTCAATTGACCCTATAAGCATCATTGAAACTTGGTACATTAGGACAGACATCTAACTGGAATATGGTGATGAAAAGATATACTTCAGAAGAAATGGGATAGTTAAAGGGAAATGCGATGAAAAGGTGGTGGATGAAAAACGTTACATGGTAAGACTATATATTCATGGGAGAAAATCCAGGAGCTAGAGTGAAGAGTAATGTGGTAGAGAACATTCTGGGATAAAGAAACAATATTATCAGCAGAAAATAGTGGGAAACAGATAACAAGCCTGGCACAGAGGCATGTTATATTGGTATTAGGGGACTTCAATTATCCAGATATTTACTAGAGCTCGCTCTCTCTCTCTCTCTCTCTCTCTCTCTCTCTCTCTCTCTCTCTCTCTCTCTCTTCCCTCTCCCCCCCTCTCTGTGTGAAAAACAAAGAAGCAAATAAATTTTTGGCTTGTCTTACTGATAATTTGTCCTTCTAAAGATGCAGGAGGCAGAGGGAGGAAGCCTTCTTTTCAGGACTTAATTCTCTATGAAGAAGAATAGGTGATGGGAATCTTTGGGGAAAGTGGTGATTCCAGGAGAGAATAAAAGCAAACATAGCCTTACATGCTATATATTTTTAGAGAGAGAAATTCAAAGTTCAGAAGAAAAACATGCACAGAATGCCATGGACAAATATTCTACAGGGAACCTGAGCCCAGGAGACATGGGAAGCTCTCAATATTGAAATTCTGAGAGTACATAAACAATTTGTCTAAGGAAGAAAATAGAGTTGTGAGACCAACATGATGATGTAGGAGAGGCACTGGGATTTGTGGATAAAATACCAGTCATGTAGTCAGAAAGTCCTGGGATCAAGACTCTTCTTTGTCACATACTGACTGTATGACTTTGGACAAATAACTTAATCTTTCAGAGCTCCAGTCAACTATAAGTTGCCAAATAGTTTTAGATCAACGTTGGTAGAGGAAGTTGCCTTAATAGGAGTTCCCTGCATCAATAAAATCCCTGGTCCTGGACAAGAAAGGAAGAAAAGAAGGAAGAAAGAGAGGAAGGAAAAATTTACCAAAGATGGAAGGAAATGTAGGTAATGCTGAGGATAAATACAAAAACAAGAAACAGGCTTGTAAGAACAATGTCAGACATGCTAAAAATCTCGGGATAAGCTGAGGCCACCAAAAAGATTTTTTTTTTGTTTTTGCTTCTTAGTTGTTGGGGAAATGAGGAAAATCAAAGAGAGACAGGAACACTGCTCCAGGGGAATAGAACTGTGGTGACTGATGATAGAAAGAAGGAAGAATGCAACTCTAATATTTTTCCCCTGTTTTCTCTGTAAAAGGAGAATGAATTTAGGATTAGAAAGAAGATAACAAAAATAGCCAATAGGGAGTTGAAACCCAACATAAGAAGGGAGATATTGCAGAGAGCATTTAAGCTATGTCTTTTTTTTTTTTTGCTTTTTTTTTTTGGAGGGCAGTTGGGGTTAAGTGACTTGCCCAAGGTCACACAGCTAGTTTTTTGTGTTAAGTGTCTGAGGCCGGATTTGAACTCAGGTACTCCTGACTCCAGGGCTGGTGCTCTATTCACTGTGCCACCTAGCCGCCCCTTAAGCCATGTCTTGATGAGCTTAAGTCAACAGACCTAGGTCCTAGCATCCTGAAAACATGAAGGCACAGGAAATAGTGTTTTATTTTTCTTTTTTTGCTCTTTGGATTGGGGAGGGATGGCCAATTGAGGTTAAGTGATTTACCCAAGGTCACACAGCTAGTGTTAAGTGTCTGAGGCCAGGTTTGAACTGAGGTTCTCTTAACTCCAGAGCCAGTTCTCTATTTACTGTGCCACTTAGCTGCCCATAGAAAATAGTGTTGAATCTGGAATGAGAGGCTCTGGTTCTAATTCTTTCTTTGCTTTTTACTATCTAGGTGACTTTAGTTAACCTCCGTGGTTCCAGTTTCCTTGACAATAAAATGAGTGGATTGGATTAAGATGACCTCTGATATTTCTTCTAGCTCTAATTCTAATTTCTTGGCTTTGTGTTATTTAATATTTTTATTAATGACTTGAATAAAGGTATAGAAAGTGATCTGTTTATTAAAACTGCAAATGACACAAAGCAAGAAAGGTTAGTTAAGTCTCGGCCTTTCAGAGTATAAATTCTGTATGGATGAGAGCCTTATATTATTTAATTTTGCCTCCTTAGCATCTGCCTTTGGAGTCAGAAGACCTGGATTTTGTTCTTGGCTCAGACACTTACAATCTATGTGACCGTTAACAGGTCACATGACTTCTCTGAACTGTGTTTCTTATGTATAAAAATTATAATATTTTTTCTGCCTGCTCTATAGGGTTTATTATAGCACAAACACTTTGTAAATGTTAAAGTAAGTACTACAGAATGAACTATTATTTTTACTGTATAGAATAGCATCCAATACATGTTTAATAACATTTTCCTTCTTAAAAGCTACATTGAAATCCAAGTCTTTCATAAAATGATAGATTTAGAGCTGGAAGATTCTTAGGTTATCTAGTTGAATGCCCTTATTTTATGGATGAAGAAAGTGAGGCTCAAAAAGCAACTTGCCCAAGATGGCCCTAGTGTTCATTGCCAGAACCTGAATTCAAATACAGGTCTTTCACTTATATGTAAATCCAGTACTTTTCCCTTGCACTGAATTCCTACCACGTTTGATTGACAGTGTTATCATGGTCACTCTCTCCAGGTTTTTATAATACTGCTCTTGCGTAGTTTTCTCTTCTTTCTTATCATTCCTTCTTAGTCGCTATTGCTGATTCTTCATCCATGTCATATCCCCCAACTGTTGGTGTCCCCCAATAGTCTGTCCTGGATCCTTTCCCAATATTATCTCATTTGCTAATCTTATACATAAGCTCACATGGGTTCAAATAGCATGTCTATGCAGATAATTTCTAAGATCTACATATCTATCTATTGCTTTTTTCCTGAGTCATAGTCCCACATCACCAACTACCATTTGGACATCTCCAGCTAGGTATCCTGTAGGCATCTCAAACTCAACATGTCCAAAAAAGAACTTGTTATCTTTGCTCTCAAACCATCCTCTCTTTCAAACTTCCCTCACTATTAAGAGTACCACTGTCTTGCCAGTCACCAAAGTATGTGAACTTGCTTTCATCCTTGAGTTCTCTCATTCATTTCACATGCATTATGTGGTCAAATCTCATCATTGCTGCCTTAACAGTGTCCCACTTCTCTTCCCTCATACAACTACCATGCTAGTGCCATGCGAGTACACTCATAACCAGGCTAGTGTTTTAACTTGTCTCCCTCATTGGAGTTTCTCCTTAGCAAGATAACTTTTCTAAAGGGTAGGTCTAAACTATGTCACTTTCTTACCCAATGAGCCCCAGTGGCTCCTTATCTCTAGAATCAATTATAAAGTCCTCTGGAATTTAAAGTTCTTCATAGACTGGCCAGTTTTTAAAAAAAATACATTATTTCCCTCTGCAAACTAGGTAGACTGACTGTCTTGACATTTCTTGAACACAATATTCATTCTCCCATTTCTGTGACTTTGCCCTGGCTTTCTTCCATCCTTTGAATGCATTCCTTCCTCACCTTTATCTCTTGGTTTCCATGGCTTATATAAAGTTTTAGTTCAAATCTCATCCTCTGCAGGCGGCCTTTCTTTTTCCTCCCAGCTCCTGGTGCAGCTGACATGTGACTTTCAGTCCCCCTTAACTTCTGTCCTCACCCACAAATGCCCCCCCTGAGGTCATACTAAATTAAGACAAAGAATGTTGGAAATCTTTTTCATTCAGTCATGTGTGCTAATCAACAGTTGATTCTTTTGTTCTCTTCCTTAAAAGATCATTCCTCACCAATATAATTTTTAAAATTGTTTCATTGTTAGGAAAATTAGAAGCATTTTGTCCAGTCCATTGGTGACTAGAAAGCGTTTAACCACTGATTCTCAAGAAAAAAATCCACGTAACACAAATTTAATATGCATTATTAAAATTTTCTCCATCACTTTCTAAAGTCTAGAATCTAGACCATTAGTGTCAAACTCAAATAGAAACAGGGTTACTGGGGCAGCTAGGTGGAATAGTGAATAGAGCACTGACCCTGAAGTCAAGAGGACCTGGGTTCAAACCTTCCTCAGACACTTGACACTTAACTAGCTGTGTGACCCTGGGAAAGTCACTTAATCCCAATTGCCTTGTCTTCCCCCTTTCAAAAAAAAAAAGAAACCCATTCATACATGAGGCTCTTTAAAGCTACATATTGAATTATTTTTAAAAATGTATTACCTGTGCTTTATTATATTATTCATTTTGTTAATTATTTCCCAATTACCTTTTAATCTGGTTTATAGGCACTCGTGGCATGGCACCCACAGGTCAGGTGTATGGCACCTCTAAATAAATGAAATAATTAATCCAGCGTTGATTTGCTCTGCAGCATAAATATTCAACTCTAAAAATCTGATCATCAGCTAAGGTGAACCACTTTGACCTGCCTCCAATATATCTCTGGTGCAGTCCCTTTAAAATTGACATTCCACCTACTCTGTATGTATTTTTGTATGTGCCTAGTTATTCATATGTTCTCTCCCCTATTAAAAGGTAAGTTACTTGATGACATGGATTTTCCCCCCTTTCTTGATATCCCTAGAACTTAGCATAATACTTGGCCCATAGTAAGCACTTAATGAATGCCTATGGACTGACCTATTGATAGAATCAGTTGATATAGAGCAGGGGTTCTTCATCTGGGGCCCACAGACCTCTAAAGAGTCTTTTAATGAGGTCCATTAACTTTTATGAGAAAAAAATGACATCTTTACTTCAATATAATTGACTTGTTGTAATCCTAGATATTTATTTTATGCATTTCAAAGCATGCTTCTGAGAAGGGGTCCATAGGTTTCACTAGACTGCTCAGTGGGGCCGTGGTATCCAGAAGGTTAAGAAGTCCCATTGTGGAGGAAAGAATACTTGCTTTAGAGTCAGGGACCTGGATTCATCTTATGGCTCTATTACTTACTGTCTGCAGGATGTGGGTATGCTGTATAACTTCTTTGTCCTCCATTTCTTCATCTTATGAAGTAAGATGATTGGACTAGTTGATCTCTAAGGTCTATTTTAGCTCTAAAATCTGTGATACCATGAGGGATAACACATTAAGCCTAGACCTCTCATAAAGGACTGTCCTTAAAAGAAATGACCTAGATTCTCCCAAGGCATAATCAATCTGCTAACTAATGTTTGCTGAGCACTTGTAGTGTCCAAGACACTGACAGTATGAAAAAGTAAAAGGCATGGTCTTGGCTTTCAAGGAACTTACAATCTGATTTCAACTGATTTGCCACTGGGTCGATACTTAGTGACAAATTATGCCATTTTGGAAACTTTTTCTGGTAACTGGGTAAGACTAAGTGTAATGAAGCAGCCACCTGCCAAAAGGGACCCCCCAGGGACCTAGGAAGGATTCCTGACTTTCCCAGCTTGGAAACAAGAAAGCACTTCTGACCTGATAATTGTGACCTAGTCACATACACATTCACTGAATGTGGAGTTGGTCTCACTATCAGACCCCCCCCCTTGGAAATGGAGAGACTTTTGGCTAAGCCTGAAAGCAATATTGACTAGGCTCTACAGCAGTCAGTAGGCTTTATGTGAGCAGGCTAAGAAGAGCATGATTTAAAGCATATCTTTTTTAAAATTTGCATTTTATTTTTAAATAATAGATTGAGAAAAGGCAGTGCAGGAAGTGTTGTAACATCCTTCTATTCCTTAATGTTTGGCAAATTTATATGTCTTCTGAGACGCCAAATACTCTCAACAGCAATAAGGATAAATCATGGTAATAAACACAATATACAGTGATCTAATAGGAGGAATGAGCATCTCTTAAAATGTCATACACAGGCATTTAATTTACACTTAAAAGGCAGTTACTGTGAGTAATTATAAGTTAATTAAATATTGATTATTATAAGAGACCGATTGTGATTTAGGATGTATGTGGTATAAAGTAAATCTGGCTGATTTGAAATAAACTCAAAATGATGTTGGTAACAACTGTATAATTACATTTTATGGTTGTTAGAGGAGACTGAACAAGCTAAATATTTGAGGTAAAGAAGTCAGATATTATGGCAAAATGTCAACATGAGCTTTTCAATATCCACATCATTGCATATTTATTTTGCTAACCAGACACTAAAATTTTATATATTTTCAGGTTTGTTTTCTTTTAACTACCATTTTTTAAATTCTAAGTAATTCTGAACTACTTACAATAGAAACCAGATCTATCCTAGTACACCTATTGAATTTTAGCCCTAGGTGTTCCCAAGTGCAATCAAACAGTAAATTATTATGTGGTTAAGTACCCTCCACCTTAATCTAAAAGAAATGTTTCTTTGAAACACTTCTATTTCACAGCAATGTTTGTGTTATATAAACTGGAAGAGTGACCTATCTTAGACTTACTTTTTACAAAATAGTCAACTTCGCTTTTCAGTTCCTTATAGCAATGTTTTTTCTTGTTGGGGGTGGGCATGGGAGGTGGGTTGGATTGGGGGAGATGTCTGTGAGGTTTTAAGAGTAACCTCAGCTTACATTTGGCTTCCCTATCTCCAAGATGGTTCCTAGACTGGAGCCAGTCCATTGTGTAGAGCTTTAGGAGACCAGAGAGAAAACAATTTTCAACATTTAAAAGTGATTTTCAGGGCGGAGCCAAGATGGCGGCATAGAAGCAGCAAAGCACCACAGCTCCCACACAAACATGCTAAAAAACTCATAAAATGGGATGCTAAACAGATTTTCAGGCTCCAAAAATCTCCAAAAGACAGAAAGAACATCTGTTGCTACAGGCAGCACAGCAGGTGGGGCTCTTCGCAGCAGTCTGGGACCGGCGGCCAAAACCCCGGCCGGGTCAAGCCTTGGGGCATCAGGCAGGGAACCACGGCTATAGGAGGGCAGATCAGCTGCACTGGAGGCACAATTACAACATCTATCAGGCCAGAAGAAAAAAAGG
>JAQQSW010021411.1:0-10665 GCA_028646575.1 Pseudocheirus occidentalis
CCACTGACTTGGAAAATAGATCCAAGAGAGACAATTTTAAAATTATTGGACTACCTGAAAGCCATGATCAAAAAAAGAACTTAGAAAGCATCCTTCAAGAAATTCTCAAGGAAAATTGCCCTGATATTTTAGAAGCAGAGGGCAAAATAGAAATTGAAAGAATTCACTTATCACCTCTTGAAAAAGATCCCAAAAAGAAAACTCCTAGGAATGTTATAGTCAGGTTACAGAGCTCCCAGATCAAGGAGAAAATATTATAAGCTTCCAAGAAGAAACAATTTGAATACTGTGGAAACACAATCAGGATAACACAGGACCTAGTAGCTTCAACAGTAAGGGATTGAAGGGCCTGGAATGTGATAATATGGAAATCACAGGAGCTAGGATTAAAACCAAGAATCACTTACCCAGCAAAATTGAGTATAATGTTTCAGGGGAAAATATGACCATTCAATGAGGTGAAGGACTTTCAAGCATTCTTGATGAAAAAACCAGAGCTGAATAAAAAATTTGACATTCAAATACAAGAAGCATGAGAAGTGGGGTGGCTAGGTGGTGCAGTGAATAGAGCACCAGCCCTGGAGTCAGGAGGATCTGCGTTCAAATCTGGCCTCAGACAATTGACACACTTACTAGCTGTGACTTTGGGCAAGTCACTTAACCCCAACTGCCCTCCAAAAAAGAAAGCATAAGAAGGTAAACAGGGAAAAGAAATCATAAGGACTTTATCAAAGTTGAACTATTTACATGCCTACATGGAAAAACAATAATTGTAACTTATGAAACTTTTCTCAATATGAGGATAAGTGAAGGGAATATAAATGTGCATATATGTATGTATGTATATGTATACATACATATATGTCTATATAGGAGGGTATATATGCATATGACTATTTGAGTATGTGTATATATGTGTACAGGTATACATAGACAGAGGGCACTGGATCAATTGAATAGGAAGGGATTATATTTAAAAGGTGAAATTGAGAGGTGAGAGAGGAATATAATGAGAGGAGACAGGGAGAGACAGAATGGAGTCAATTATTTCATATAGAAGAGGCAAGGGATAACTCTCACAATGGAGGGAAAGAACAGGAAGGCAAAAGGGAGATCAAACTTGCTCTCATTGAATTGGGCTTAGGGAGGGATTGACATACACTCTAAATTGGGTATCTTGCCCTACAAGATAATAGGGGGTAAAGGGATGAAAGGGGAGATGATGGAGGGAAGGTTGGGAGGAGGGTTGTTAGAAGCACACACTTTTGTAAAGGGACAGGGACAAAGTAGAGAATAGAACAAGGTGGGGGCAGGATAGGATGGAGGGAAATATGGTCAGTCTTTCACAATATGTCCATTGTGGAGATGTTTTATACAACTATATGTGTGTGTGTGTGTGTGTGTGTGTGTGTCCTGTATTGAATTACTTGTCTTCCTACTAGAGGTGGGTGATGAATAAGGAAGGGAAAGAATCTGAAATTTAAAGTTTTAAAATCAAATGTTTAAAATAGGGGGCAGCTAGGAGTCAAGAGGACCTGAGTTCAAATCCAGCCTCAGACACTTGACACACTTACTAGCCATGTGACTTTGGGCAAGTGACTTAACCACAATTGCTCTCCAAGAAGCAAAAAAAAGTTAAATATATGTGTGTGTGTGTGTGTGTATATGTGTGTGTGTGTGTGTGTGTATATATATATATATATATATATATATTATTATCATCATCATTATTATTATTTACATGCAACTGGGAAATGAGATGTACAGGCACTGGGACAGGGAGAGCCATCTTGCCCTACAAGAAAGTCAGAGGGGTGATGGGGGAGGATATAGGAGAGAGCAGATTGGGGAAGAGGGATTGCTATTTTGGGGTGGTGGGTAGGGGAAAGACAGGGAGAAAATTCATAACTCAAAACCTTGTGGAGATGAATGATGTAAACTAAAATAAACAAAAGTTAATTAGAATTTAAAAGTTGGGGTGGCTAGGTGGCGCAGTGAATAGAGCACCGGTCCTGGAGTCAGGAGTACCTGAGTTCAAATCCGGCCTCAGACACTTAACCCAAAAAGCTAGCCATGTGACCTTGGGCAAGTCACTTAACCCCAAATGCCCTCCAAAAAAAAAAAGCAAAAAAGAATTTAAAAGTTGTTACACAAACATAGCTAAAGCCATTTAATTTGAAAGGGAAAGCAGTAACCAAGAAAAGTTTTGAAGTAAGTTTTTGTCATATACGACTCATATCCAAGATATGGAAGGAAGGAACCGATTCAAATTTGTAAGACTAATAGCTGTGCCCCAACAGATAAATGGTCAAAAGATGTGAAGAGACAGTTCTCAAAGGAAAAACAATCCATACTATCCAAAATCATGTAAAAAAAATGTTCCAAATCACTAGTAATTAAGTACATACAAATTAAAGTAACTCTTAAGTTCTATTAGACTTCATATTCATCAAATTGGCAAAAATAACAAAAGGGGAACACGGCAAATGTTGGAAGGGCTGCAGTAAAACAGGTACAATAATGCACTATTGGTAGAGCTATGACTTGGTCAGCCATTCTTTTATTTATTTATTTATTTGCTTTTAGTTTACAACATTCAGTTCCACAATCCCTTGAGTTCCAAATTTTCTCAACCCCCTCCCTTCAGCCTCCCCCACCATGGTGGCATGCAGTCCAATATATTAGAACCAATGGAGTGAGTAGCGAGAAAGAAAGAATGAAACGAAACAAAACAAAACAAAGAAGAGAGAAAGTAGTGTCCTTCAATCTGCGTTCAAACTCTGTAGTTCTTTCTCTGGATGTGGATATCCTTTTCCATCATGAGTCTTTTGGAGTTGTCTTATAACCTTGCATTGCTGAGAGGAGCCCAGTCTATCAATGTTAGTCATCATACATATGCTGTATCTGTAATTGTGTACAAAGTTCTCCTGATTCTGCTCTCCTCACTCAGCATCAGTTTATATAGGTCTCTCCAGGTTATTATGAAGTCTGTCTGCTCCTCATTTCTTATAGCACAACAGTATTCCAACACATTCATATACCACAACTTGTTTAGCCATTCCCCAATTGATGGGCAACCCCTTGATTTCCAGTTTTCAGCCAACACAAAAAGACCTACTATGAATATTTTTGTACATAGTGGGGTGCTTTTCCCACTTGTATGGTCTCTTTGGGATATAGCCCTAGAAGTGGTATTGCTAGGTCAAAGGGCATGTATTTTTTTATGATCCTTTGAGCATAGTTCCTGATTGCTCTCCAGAATGGTTGGATCAGTTCACAACTCTACCAACAATGTGTTAGTGTTCTAATTTTTCCACATCTTCTCCAGCATTTATTATTTTCCTGTTTTGTCATCTTAGCCAATCTGACTGGTGAGATGTGGTACCTCAGAGTTGTTTTGATTTGTATTTCTCTAATCAATAGTGATTTAGAGCATTTTTTCATATGCTTATAGATATTTTTAATTTCTTCTTCTGAAAACTGCCTGTTCATATCCTTTGACCATTTATCAGTTGGGGAATGACTTTTATTCTTATAAATTTGACTCAGTTCTCTGTATATTCTAGAAATGAGGCCTTTTTCAGAAATACAGGTTATAAAAATTCTTTCCCAATTTTTCAATATCCTCCTTTTCTTGGTTACATTGGCTTTATCTGTACAAAATCTTTTCAGTTTAATGTAATCAAAGTTTCCTATTATGCATTTTATAATGCTCTCTATCTCACTTTGTCATAAATTCTTCCCTTTTCCACATAACTTATAGGTAAACTATTCCTTGCTATCCCAGACTGCTTATAGTATCAGCCTTTATATCTAGATTGTGCACCCATTTAGACTTTATTTTGGTATACAGTATAATTATATCTAGATTGTGCACCCATTTAGACTTTATTTTGGTATACAGTATAAGATATTGGTCTATATCCAGTTTCTGTCATAATATTTTCCAGTTTTCCCAGCAGTTTTTTTCAAATAGTGAGTTCTTGCCTCAGAAACCAGAGTCTTTGGGTTTACCAAACAGTAGATTATTATAATCCTGAATTGCTGTCTCGTGTACCTAATCTATTCCATTGATCCACTACTCTATTCCGTAGCCAATACCAAGTAGCTTTTGATAACTGCTGCTTTAAAATACAGTTTAAAATTTGGTATGGCTGGACCACCTTCCCTTTTCATTAATTCCCTTAATATTCTGGACCTTTTATTCTTCCAGATGAATTTTGTTACTATTTTTTCTAGCTCTATAAAATAATTTTTGGTAGAGTGGTTGGTATGGCACTAAATAGATAAATTAATTTAGGTAAAATTGTCATTTTTATTATATTAGCTAGAACCAAGCGACAAACAATTGATGCTTTTCCAATTATTTAGATCCAACTTTATTTGTGTGAAAAGTGTTTTGTAATTGTGTTAATATAGTTCCTGGATTTGTTTTGGCAGGTAGATTCCCAAATATTTTATGATGTCAACAGTAACTTTAAATGGAATTTCCCTTTCTATTTCTTTCTGTTGGGCTTCATTAGAAATATATAGGAACACTGAGAATTTATGTGGGTTTATTTTATATCCTGCAACTTTGCTAAATTTATTTATTAGCTCAAGTAATTTTTTACTTGATTCTCTAGGATTCCCCAAGTATATCATCACTGGTCCAGTCATTCTGGAAAGCAATTTGGAACTATGCCCCCCCCCAATCATAACTTTTGACTCAGTAATACCTCTATTATGCCTATATAATGAAAAGATCAAAGAAAAAAGAAAAAGACCTCTATGTAAATACATTTATAAGCATATGCATATCTAAATATTTGTAGCAGTAGCAATATTTTTGTAGTAGCAAAAAGATGGAAACTAAGTTGGTCACTTCCTATTGGGGAATGATTAAACAATACTATAATGGAATATTATTATACCATAAAATGGACAATTTCTGAGGAAACTGAGATAGTCATTATGAAATAATACAGAATGAAGTGAACAGAACTAATAATTTATACAATGACAACAAAATTATAAAGAAAATCAACTTTGAAAGACTTTAGATTCCTATCAATGCAATGATAATACATGATTGTAGAGGACTTAAGATGAAGCACATGATCCCACATCCTGCCAGAAAAGTGGTGAACTTAAAGTGCAGAATGAGGCATGTATTATTGGATATGATAAGTGTGGGAATTTGTTTAGCTGGACTATGCTTGTTATGAGGGCTTTTAAAAGCAGGACTCTAAACTTTATATCCAAAGCTTGACCTCCTTACTACCATATGCCAGTTCCACAAGGAACACAGTAGGGCAGGTAGCAAAGAAATCCATTTATCCATACCAGTAGAAAACCAGAAATTGGAGAAAGTATACATAGGAGGCTCTATACTAGACAATACAGAGTGAAGGAGCTCTCTCATTGGGAGTGAGGTAACTCAGCTCTACCAAAAGAAGCCTAGATCTCACCTAAGAAGACCTTCCCCAAAGTCTCTTATACAGCAAGTTGGAGATAGAAATGTGATGGAGATTGTAATCTCCTTTCACACTGACTTCTTCCCAAAGCCTTTTCCTTTAGCAAGTAAGGTTTTGCATCATCCATTAAAGCTAGAAGTGAGAAAGGCCCAAAGTGACTGCAGAACCCAGAACGTAGAAATACTGAAGATTCAAAGGGATTTGAGAGCCTCTTTTTTTCTCCCACTCCCTACAATTCCTCTCTTCACAACATAGGTGCAGAGCATCAATCTCTGCCAATGAGGAGAGAGTCCCATACTAATGAATTTTGAGACTTGGGTTATAAGTGTATCGAGAAGAAGATGACCAATAGGGTAAAAAATGTATACAGAGGTCATAAAGGATAAGGATTCAGAAAAGCCATTGAGATTCAGCAATTAATTGAACATTTGGTTATTTTTGGAGACGGCAGTTTCTGTTGAATGATGAGGCTGGAAGCCAGATTTCCAAGGTATAAAAGACAGTGAGAGGAGAGGAAATGGAGGCACTAATCATAGACAGGTTTTCTTCAGGAGTTTAGACATGAAAAGGAAAGAGAGCTAGGATGATAGGGAATGATGGATAAAATGAGGGTATTTTAAAGATCTGGGAGATGTGGGTATTTTTGTAAGCAGCAGGAAAGCAACCTACAAACAGGGAGAGAGATCAACGAAATAGCAGCAAGAATAGAGCGTTGCCAGCACTCACAGCACCAACCAAAATAGGAGAGTGTGAATAAATAAGTCTATGGGGCAGGCAGAGATTGGAAGCATACGTTTATTGCATGCTAAGCAAGTCTCAAATAAGCATCTGAAAGTTCAGGTTTATATACTATAGCTAAAGCACTGACATCATACTTTCTCATGGGAAACTTCACATTGTTTGCTATATGAGGTGCCCAACTTGCAACCTTCAGAAGATCATTCCTCTTGGAAACTCCCCTACTCTCTTGTCTCATGGTTACTACTTTATCGATATTACTCAAGTGGTCAGGGTTTCAGGAATGGTCAGAATGTTCCAAGCCTCCCTTGCATGGGGAGATGGGAATGCGGTGGGTAAGTAACAGGGGGTGGAGAATCAACTTACTGAGATAGTGGGCCCATCCTGGATTCGTGCCCATGGGTGCAGACCCCTCAGAGCCCTCAAAAGCACCCTCTACATCTCCCCCTTCTCTTTTTAGCAAGGAGTTTGAGGCTATGGATCTCTATGCCCATCACTGTTACCCATGACCTCATTAAGCAGGTGAGACATAGCAGAATAAGGCATGCTACCACCAAAATACTTAGCCAAGAGAGTAGGTGGAGAAGCATGGAAGTTATGTTTTTTAAAGGATTTGACAAGTTCCAAATTATGTAGAATTTGGTTGACCAATTCAGCAGGGTTGGCCTGAGATATGGCTATGATCAATACTAATGGTTTTTGAAGCTGCAATATCAGCCTGGTCACTGCAGAAAGGCAGGTACAAAGAAATAATACAATAATCAATACAGGTAAAATATGTAAAATCATAGACATCATATTAAAAGGAGATAATTTTAACAATGTTAATAATATTGTGTTGACAATGTTCTTGGATCAATTCCAGAGCAATGACGATTTTCAATGTTTTCTGATATACTTTGCAATATCTGAATCATATCAAACACCAAGAAGCTGGGCATGTATTTTGTCCCAAAATACATTAGAATCAGAGTTATATGGTAAAAGAGTTATGCAAATATATGTATATACATAATCACATCTTCACACGAGTGTTTAATGCTTTTAACTCATCACTTAAATACAATACTAATTGTTCTAATACATTGATCTTATTTTTTAAAAGTCCTTATCTACATCATGTAGCATCTTAAAGGCTATAGAAACATTTTGTGAAAGTTCATTAACATATTGTGCAGTTTTTTGGATTTTTCTAAGTAGAGAAATTGTAGACACAGTGGTTGAAATTATCAATAATAGTACAATAATAGTAGGACAGTGAGTCTAGGAACAAGAAATCTGACAAGAATAATAAGCCTAACAATAAGTCTGCCAATGACAAGACCTTATCCACCCCTTTTAAAGGATCAGAAATTACTTTTTTTTTTTGCTAGAAATTACTTATGTTGTGTAACAAGTAATAGTCCATTAGAGGGTAGTATTATCTTGTGAAAATGTGAGATGTTAAGTCACTTCTTGGGTTGTCTTTGTGCAAAGGGCCTTCCAGTCCTTTTTCTCTGAATTCTCTGTGTCTGCAAAGTGAGTCATTTAACACGCTCAGACATTCCATGCTAGCATTCTCACAGCAGTCTGATAAAAATAAAATAAACAGAACCTTGCCCCTGCCACAGTTAAGAGTCAGGTCCTTGTTTGGGGATTTCTCCACAGGGAGTGTGTACCTTTTTATTTTTGTTAATAGGTTTTACTTATATAAAAGCCGGGGGTAGAAGACAGAATGTCAAGTTTGAGTAATAGCCAGCTTGCTTAGAATGAAAAGGAATAACAGTAAATAAGTATTGGCATGGTAAGTTTGAACTACAATGGAAAAAGTCTTAAATGCTGGACCTAGGATCTTTATTTCATCTGTCAAGTATAACTCAACCAGTGGGATTATAAGGGTTATGCCTGTAATTCATTTTATTTGAAAAATGATCACAGAAAGATTGAAACAAGTGGCTAGTACAGGTAGGGGCAGTGTCGGTCTTCAATTGTTTTAGAATGCCCAGTTCTAAAGCAAAAGACTGCAACATATGGTTAGTTACATTTTTTTACTGCTTCCCCAGTCTTAAAGGAAACTGGAGGAGTAATATAGATAACACATTGAGGGCAGTTTTTAATAATCGGTCTAGCTTGTTCCTGAGTAACATGGAATTATTTACATAGAGTATATGTATTTTGATAATAATAAGAGTAAAATAATGTAGCTCTATGCATATTTGGGGAAAAAAGTTGGAAAAACTTGAACTTTTATTTAGATAAAGAGGCCTAGGAGATGAAAAATAAAGAATGAAAAATATAGGTAGTGGCCTCTATCTTATAAGGGCTTGTAATTTCTGAAAAAAAAGGTTAAAAAGATCTGTATTCCGAGTGTGTTTAAGTTTAGTAGTGTCAAATATGCTGGCATATGCACACTGAATATTTGTTTTCAGACATATAATTAAAGGGAGGAGAAAAAAATCATTCAACATTTAACAGTAATATAGTAGCTTAAAGCTTTGCATCTTAAGCAGAAGTAAAGAGAGTAATGATACTTTATCATTATTAGAATTAATGTAGTAGGCTATATTTCTAGTTTTAGGATTTATAAATGATCATCAAACTTGTGAGAGAAAAAAATTAGTTAAAAACTTGTAACATGATAGCTCTGTATATGCTTTAGAGTAAAAACAAACCTTTTTAAAAATTAAGTTGATGTAAAATGTCCTTAAGTAACATAAATCCCCATTAACATACTAGTTTTCTAATTAATTGTAGAATTCTTTAGATATTAAAAAAGTGTTTTAGCCAGAAAAGGTATAGTAAATGAATGTGATCACAGTACTTTAAAAGCTACTGATATCAGAATCTTCTTTAAGGTAAGCCTTAAATAGTTAAAAAAAAAAATTCTTTCACCAAATCATGGCTCATAGCCAATTACAATTAAATTTTTTATTCCCATGAAGGTGTAACAAACAAAAAAAGATTTACTAGGTTTCTCTTACACAATTTCACTTAATGTTTTTCTTTCTCAAGTTTAAACTTGTCCAAAGACAATTGTTAGAAATCTTTTTAATATTTTGCAACTTCTTAGCAAGTTATAATTAAAACAAGTTCCTTTCTCAGGCTGAATTACCTTGCCTCTAGAGATCGTTTCCATGGGCTTTTGGCAGTTTTACAACATAAGTAAAATTGATATGGATTCTAAGCAGGGAAAAAATTAAAACAGTTGCTTGGCACCCCAGAAAGACTTACTTGACACTTTTTATCTGTTTCTAATAGAGGTAGCTACATCACACTGAATTGTTCAAGCCACCTTTGGCACTTTCCTTTCTGATATTAAACATATCATTAATATATTCCCTAGAAAAAAGGCAGAAATGGGGAAATGCTGAAGTCTCTCCTCCATAATTCTCTCACCCCTCTGTCTCCTGGCTGGTTCCCAATTTTCTTTTACTATTCTTTTTAACAGTCTTGGATAATTTTCTCAGTCTCTACTTTCACTTTGTACCTGTCCCATTTTCTCCTGACAGGTTTTCACCAAGATCAGCTTATCTGCTTACTTGTTACTTATGTTCCCTACTCATCCCACTTAGCATGTTGACCATCCCTAATACTGCCTGGGGAACCACCCATCCCCCCCGCCTTTTTTTTTAATGCTGGCCGGCTTGATGCTGCTGGGATGGTTGCTATGCTCACCTCCTTACCTTGCTCCCCAGCTCACTGCCTGCAAGGCTGCTTTCTCTGGAGTTCCTAAGGAAGTCACTCCCTCCATACCCTGCCGGGTCCCTGATCTGGGTGCCTTTTGTTGCCCGCACTTGCAAAACCAACCAAAACAGGAGAGTGTGAATAAATAAGTCTGTGGGGCAGGCAGAGATTGGAAGCATATGTTTATTGCATGCTAAGCAAGTCTCAAATAAGCATCTGACGGTTCATGTTTATATACTAAAGCTAAAGCACTTACATCATACTTTCTCATTGGAAACTTCACATTGTTTGCTACATGAGGTGTCCAACTTGCAACTTTCAGACACTCCCCTGCTCTCTTTTTTCATGGTTACTACTTTATCTATATCACTCAAGTGGCCAGGGTTTCAGGGATGGTAAGAATGTTCCAAGCCTCCCTTACATGGGGGAAGGGGGTTAGGAATGTGGGGGGTGAGTAATGGGGTGGAGAGTCAACTTCCTGAGATAGTGGGCCCAGCCTGGATTCACACCTATGGGTGCAGACCCTCAATGGCACCCCCTACAATAGAGGAGTAAGTCTGCTAGAGAAGACAAGATGGAATGAGGTACCAGCAATGCAAGGAGAAGGGCCACCTCTTTGTGTAAAACAAAGTAAAGAAGGGGCGGCTAGGTGGCGCAGTGAATAGAGCACCAGCCCCGGAGTCAGGAGTACCTGAGTTCAAATCCGGCCTCAGACACGTAACACACACACACAAAAAAACTAGCTGTGTGACCTTGGCAAGTCACTTTACCCCAACTGCCCTCCCCCCCCCCCGAAAAAAAGACAAAG
>JAQQSW010021412.1:0-10664 GCA_028646575.1 Pseudocheirus occidentalis
TCCAGCCGGGGCCTCTCTTTATATATGGTCATTAACTCCTCCCTTTCCTGTTGCATCAGCAACAGGAGTCCACAAGTTCTAGGGTTCACAAGTTGTGGCATTCATAAGTTCTAGATCTTAATGCTAGATATAATCATGAACTGATACAAGGTGTGAATTACTTCTGTGCAAATTAAATAGCTGAAACAAGGTGTTAAGTACTTCTTTGCTTGCCATTACATGGTCTCTGCTGAGTGCATAGTATCTGACAGTATTATTTCTTGCTGGTCTCATGTTGTTCACATTGCTGCTCACATTGTTCTTACTGGTCTTGGAGTCCTTCCTTGTTGCTTCCAGACCTATTTCCATTGGGCACAACATTGTCTGAGTTCCTCTCAGTTTCTAGCTTCTTTCTTCACTGAGAGTTATTCAATAATCTGTTATCTCCTAAGGAGGATGAGTGGTCTTTCCCATGCTTTTGAAGATTAAAGCTCTAAGCCCTTCACAACTCTAACTCTTTTATAAAAAGTCTGAAACTCTAAGATACCAGGTGGGGGGGGGATAAGGATAAAGGATGGAACAAACAGCTCTGTAGGTTTTATTTTTTTCCTTCACATAATTTGCTTCTTTCTCATAGACTTACCTAGAAGAGCCTTTCCTCTCTAGGAGAGCACTTGTTCCCACTGTTGCTCATTAAAACATAGAACAGCCTCAGCCATGTAGAATTCTCAGGCATGTTTTGTGGTTATCAAAGCTTGTGTCTCTATCAGAGACCTCTCTCTAGCATAGGGTTAGAAAGCCTCTGAGGCCACCTAACTAATCTTCAGTAGCTAAATTACACCTAGTCACCAGCAAACTTCCAAGGGCTCTGGGGTTTAGAGTCTCAGTTTCTCCATTCCAAAACTTTTTTTTCTCTGCCATGTACATTACCATAAAGGAGAAAAGCAATAAAACAGAACTAAGTATGTGCAAGGTCATTGTCTTCCCCATAACTTTGTGGACACATATTGCTGACATTATTGGGTACATGCACCAGCAAAGCTGTATAGGTCTTGAGCCTACTGTTACTTAGAGTTGGAAAGGTCTATAAGAGATCATCGGGTACAACTCCTTCCTCTTACTGTTGAGGAAACTGAGACTCAGAGAAGTTAACTGACTGTCCTATGTTACCTGCTTCACCCTCAAATTGGGGCTGGGCGAGTCCTCTGGGAAAGGTAATATAAGGAAAAAAAATGTTACATAGAGAAGTACAATGTGTCTCAACTTTTATTATATAGTAGCTGACTACTCTGAGCCCAGAGGTACTTGGCCTATTATTCACCTCTCAGGGGGCAGAGAACAGTTCCTGAGACAATCCCAAATTGTAGATAGTCTGTATCTGGATATCCTTACACATCACGTTTGTAGGGAAAGTTCTAGGCTAGTTCTAGGCCAAGTTATACTATGGTTGAAGATTATCTCCTTGAGTCCTGGATTCCTTCATATTCTTCCCTCTCTTTATTTAAGTATATCCTGATCTCCAAGGAAATTGTATAGAAAAGGGCCTCTAACTCTGGGTTCAAGCAGATTGGATCTAGTCCTGGGGTAACCTGACCCCAAAGAGAAGAGGTTTTATCTCAAGCTATGCAGCTCATTATACCCTATTCCAAGATTCTCAGGGCAATTGTCTTAAATAAAGCCTGCATATAGCTCATGCATAGGATTTTATTTGAAAGGAAATCATCTCTATGCTTATGATTCTCACATCTACCTATCTACCCTTAACTTCTTTCCTAACCTCTAGATTTATATCTCTAACTGCCTATTGGGCATCTCAAATTAGATGTTCCATAAACATCTTAAATTCAAAATGTTTGAAATTGAACTCATTCTTTTTCTCCCCAAAGTCTTCCCTCTTCTAGCTTTCCTGTTACTGTGGGAGGGCACCACCATCCTTCCAGTTACCCAGGTTCACAACCTAAGTGTCATCCTTGACTTTTCACATTCATTCACTCCTCATATCCAATATGTTGCCATGTCCTGTCAATTATACCTTTCTAATATCTTTCACGCGTGCCCGCTCTTCTCTTTTGATATTATCAGCTTTCTGGTACAGTCCATCAATACCTCCCACCTGGACAACTGCAACAGCCTGCTGGTTGGTCTGTCTCATTATTATCCCCCCAAAAGTGGCTCAGCAAACATCAACAATTACCAGTCTATTGACTACCTTCCATCAATATAACATTTTATGAAAATAAGCTGGACTTACATGGAGGGCAGATTTGATGAACGCATCAAAAGGGAACATGCAAGCTTTTTAACTCAATATTCCACACCAGACATATCTTTAGCATCACATGACTGACTGAAAAATGTAGTGAATGAAAGATTACACTGTAATTATGTTTGTTAACTATGAATAAATATTCAATTCATTAAAGTGAAAGTGTCTTAAAGACTTTCTTCCAACAAAATTTCTACCAAGCATATGTTAAAATTATACAAAATTCATTCAAGGATATAATAACAGAGATAATCTTGTTGAACAAGCCTGGTCCTCTCATTATTAATATGAAGTGAGGCATGAAACAGAAGGAATTTATATTTATTCGTAAATACTTCATCTTACTTGGTTCAGCCCAGTGTTCTAGCCTGTCACAGTCTTTTTGAATCCCGACTCCAAGGTGTTAGCTGTCCCTCCTAGTTTTGTGTCTTTTGCAAATTTGATAAATTTTCTTTCCATTTCTTTATCCAAGTCATTAATAAAAATATTAACAGAACAGAAACAAACATAAATCCCTGACATATTCTACTGGAGGCTTCTTTTCAAGATGGCAGCAAAAGATAAATGAATCCTCTTTGAGTATAGTCATTCAACCACAGGTAAATCCATTTAATTTGTACTATCCTTCCATCTTTTGAACAAGACTAGTTTAACAATAATAAACTGATGTTGGGCCCAAGGTCTAGAACTCTGTGCCTAGGATATCTGTGCCGTCTCCTTCTTCATAAAGGGACCCTTCTCAGCTCTGGACTCACTTAAACTGTATTCAGTGCTAAAGCATCTTGACTTTTAAAGAGAGAGTTAGGTCTTTCTTGTTGCCTCTTATAAGCTTATTTCTAAATCTCCCAGAAAAGTACTTGAGGCTGAGATTTTGGCAAATGATTAGGATCCACTCAAAGCGGGATAGAAAAGTACTCAAGATACAATGTAGATTATTTGCTTTACAGAAAGAAAAAACTAAACACAAAAGTCTCCTAAGTGTGCATTGACAGAAAAAAATTAAAGAAAAAGAAGTATTTACCTATAATTACTATTATGCTCTCCCGACAGATTGAGACTTAAACTTCTAAACATGTAGCACTATCAGACTGCTGACCTGGCATTTTACATTTCACCTCTGCTATGCACTGTCTAACTCAGCTAAGTGTTGGAAGTAGATGGAGTGCTGAGCCTGAATCAGGAAGATTCACCTTCCCGACTTCAAATCCAGCCTCAGAGACTTACTAGCTGTGTGACCCTGAACATGTTGCTTCACCCTGCTTGCCTCAGTTTCCTCATCTGTAAAAATGAGTTGGAGAAGGAAACAGCAAACTGCTCCAGTACTTTTCCCAAGAAAATCCCCAATGAAGGCTCAAAGAGTTGGGCATGACTGAAACGATTAAAGAAAACCATTTCTTTCAGGTCAATCTCTTCTGGCAAGCCAGGCCAGAGGCTGAACTCAGCCTCTAACTGATGCTGTGAAAGGTCACCTCCTGAATCATCTGAGGACCCAGGATCCGGGCGTCTCAAACTCAAAAAGGTGGCATCCAGGACTGGAGCAGTCTCAAGACCGATGCTTAATTACCTACACTTAAGCAAAGATCAACAAAAGCAACAACCAAAGGGCCAAAGCCTAGGTGGATGGGTGGGGAACCTGTGGCCCTCCAGGTCCTCAAGTGTGGCTCTTTGAATCCAAACTTCACAGAACAAATCAGGATTCAAAGGGCCGCACTTGAGGACCCAGAGGGCCACTTGTGGCCTCCGGGACACAAGTTCCCTACCCCTAGCCAAGGGGCAAGGCTCTCTCTTACCTAAGCTGCCAAGTACTTTTTATTCACCATGTCTTCCAGGGTTGGGGAAGGTCATCAGCCCTTCAAAGAGAAGCACAAAATCTCTAGTTAATCTTGTCAGACAGGAATGGAAGAGAAGGAAGAGGTTGGTTCATCCCCTTTAAAAGATTTACTGAGTCAGAATCTACTTAGTTAGCAGTTCCTGCTAAGTCACTAATAGGGGCATAGTTGACCATCTCAAAGGACTTTAATACTGAGCTGTATGCAACCCAGATTCTCTGGAAGTTACTAAGGGATCTCTGTTACCCTTTGGGACGGCATCTAGGAAAATTCGCACACATGCTTAACGGGGCATAACCCCTTTACACATGCAGCAGAATCATTATTAAACTGCTTTGTTAAAATCTAAATAGAATATCAATAACTTCACCTATATTACTCTCTCGGACTAACTGTGTAGTAATTCTGTCTAAAAAGTGAATAGAGTGGGGCAGCTAGGTGGCACAGTGAATAGAGCACCAGCCCTGGAATCAGGAGGACGCAAGTTCAAATCCAGTCTCAGACACTTAACACTTACTAGCTGTGTGACCTTGGGCAAGTCACTTAATCCCAATTGCCCTAACCTCCCCCTCCAAAAAGCAAAAACAAAACCAAAAAAACCAAAAAAGTAAATAGAGTATGCCTGACATGACATGGCATGATAAATAATAACAGCTAACATTTATATAATTGTTACTATGTGCCCAGCACTCAGCTAAGTGCATTACAAATAGCATTTCATTTGATCCTAAAATGATCCTCCTGTCCTTTCATAATTTGATCCTCCCTGCCTGGGAGGTGGGTGCTGTTATTATTCCTATTTCACAGATGAGCAAACAGAGGCAAACAGAGGTTAAGTGACTTGCCCAAGATCACACTAGCTCAGAAGTATCTGAAGCCACATTTGAACTCAGGTCTTCTGACTCCGGGTTCTCTATCCACTGTGCCAAATACCTGCCTAGCATGATAAAGCCATGTTAGCTCTTTCTGATGATCATAGATGACTTTTCTAGATGTTTACCAATGATCTTTTTAATAATAGGTAACCTAAGCTTAAATGTGTTCAGGAGCAGGTAGGCAGTACAGTAGATAAAGCACTGGGATTAAAAGACCTGAATTCAAATCCAGTCTCAGACACTTACTAACTGTGTGACCCTGGGAAAGTCACTTAATCTCTGTTTGCCTCAGTTTCCTCCTTTGTAAAATGGGAATAATAATACCTACCTGCCAGTGTCGTTGTAAGGGTCAAGTAAGATAATAATTGTGAAGTGTCTGGCACACAGTAAACGCTATGTAAATGTTTGCTACCATTATTATTTCCAGGAACTGAAGTCAAGTTCGCTGGCCTGTAATTCACAGACTCCACTTTGGCTTGTCAAATAGTCACTCAAGTCACTGCTTTTAATATCACAATTTTTGTGAAGAAAGCGCTTGGTAAACTATTATTATAGAAACTAAAATTATAGGAATGCAAACTACTCAACAGTGGTGAATTTTCACAGGTGGAACAGTAGCTGTTTCAGAGCCAATTGGCTAAAATATTACATTTCTGTACTTGTTAGATTTAGACAGCAGGTTATCCATTTGAAACCTTGAAATGGATTCCATACTATGATTCAACTTGGTGTGGTACATGAGCTTAATTAAAGCCAAAGGTCATACAGATGATACATGGAGACATCTGGATCTTTAATCAGAATTCTTAAGGGAAAATAGTTTGTTTTTAGCATTGCAAACTGTAACTTTTTCAAAGTTCAACTTGGAGATTTTCTGTCTCTGCTGCTCAGCCGAAATCATTGAGTTTTCTACTTTTGGGCAATAAAAGAGAATTGATATTTTATATTTAAATGTATTTTTAAAGCACAGTTTTCCCTTTCAGAATGTCCCTTCTAAAGAACCACAGCAATTAAGCATTTTGACAAAAATATACATACAAGCTATGAAATATTATAGCCTGGTAAAACATGAATTTTTGGACGGATTTTAAAAAAATTATTAGAATAAAAATAAAGGATAATCCAGAAGATGTGCAGTTTCTTGGAAGCAATTTAATGAAGGATGTTTCCTTGACAGAGAAGAATTTGATTCTAAACCTTATTACTGATAAAATACTAGCTGCTTAGCCAACACTTTGGAGAACTTTCTCCAGTGCTCATGCCCATTTCTTGGTTCTCAGTCAATGATATTTATTGTATGTGCGCAGAGTTTTTTATGTGACTGTGGGAAGTTTATAGATATAGATGAAAAATTCCTTCAAGCCCAATGTCACAGGATTGTATTGAGAGCTAAAAGGGTCATTAGAGGACATTGAGTTCAACCCCTTCATTTTACAGATGAGGATCTTAGACCCCAAAAGATTAAATGACTTATTCAGGGTCATACAGCTTGTTTGAGGATAGTTTTGAACTAAAGTCTTCCTGATTCGAATACTAGATTCCAGGTGGTCTAATTCATAGTTGATCACTATGGTCATTATATTAAGCTACTTTTTTTTTTCTTTTTGGAGGGGGGAAGGCAGGGCAATTGGAGTTAAGTGACTTGCCCAAGGTCACATGGTTAGTAAGTGTTAAGTCTCTGAGGTCAAATTTGAACTCAGGTCCTCCTGACTCCAGGGCCAGTGCTCTATTCACTGAGTCACCTAGTTAAGCTACTTTTCTTATTCACGAGCCTAAGTCTGGTGAAAACTATCTCCTATTCTCAGTTCCCCAAACTCCATTATGACCTCTCTACTGTTGAACTTAAAAATTGAGGGGATTTGGGGTAGAGATCTTTATTATTCTAATAAAGTAACCCTTTAAAATATAAGCCTTATCTTGGAGCCAGTTGCTTGAAGACATTTCTTTAAATCACAGAGGTTTTCAGTGCTGGGAGAAACACTCCTGTTCTGGACAGATTTATCCACATTGTGAAGATCAATTGAGTAGCCATTTTAGCAGCAAAGTTGACACTAATGACATATTGGCATGGCTCGGGATGGCACATATATTTAAATGGGGCACCAGGGTAGCCTTGATTCACTTATATTTAGGTGTTATTTCCTAAGTCCTATCGAGAGCTGAGGACAGAGAGAGCAATATACTTAGTTATTGATCCAAATGCAATTTAAAGTTGAAAGAATTTCAAGAAGAGAAAAAAAAGGTTGCCCAAGGTTTGGGCAACGATGGCAGTTCAGCTGGCATGTTTGATCTCATTTTAAGAGCATTGAGGTCACAAACAGTTGACCATGGGTGAACTCTATGGCCTTCATCTGGCATATAGTGAGTGCTTAATAAATGCTCATCAATTGATTGATTGACTTTTTACTAATGACACTCTCACTGGGTTCCCCAATCTGCTTCTCATGCTAAATATATCATTCTTTTGTATCCAGTCCAACAGATCCTTGGCCAGACGTTGATGTCAGGAAAATATCAGACGTGGTATATACTGTAGAGAAAATGTAGCTGGGCCTGTGCCAATCCGTTAAAGATTTGGGAACTTGTGGGCAAAAAGAAAAAAACTGCACCTGAACTGATGGAAGGACGAGTCAGTGTGTCAATTAATAAGTCTTTATTAAAGGTCTGCTGTGTACTAGGAACAACTAAGTGGTACGGTAGACAGAATCCTAGGCCTGGAGTTAGGAAGACCTGAGCTCAAATCCAGCCTTAGTCCCTTACTACCTCTGTGACCCTGGGCAAGTCACTTAACCCTATTTGTCTCAGTTTCCTCATCCGTAAAATGATCTGGAAAAAGAAATGGCAAACCACTCCAGTATCTTTGTCAAGAAAACCCCAAATGGAGTCGCAGTCGGAGATGACTGAAACAACAACATGTATTAGACACTGTGCTAGGTGCTGAACCACAATTTGCTTTGCTCAGAAATGCTGAGCAAATGTCCAGCTGTTTACCATAAACTGAACTAAAAGATGATTGCCACCTTTTTGGTGAGATGGCTTCTGGGAGTTGGGATGAGAGGTGTGGTGGAGAGGGGGAATCTATAGACCCTAGTGATCAATAGCAATAGGTCAGCAGGCCAGGTAGATGCATTTTAAATGATAAGTTCAGTTATTAGCAGCAAGCCTTTCCATGATACTGTCATTATGTATTGATCCTTACTGGCAAGGTGATTGATTGCAAACATTAAAATGCAGTCTCTTCTTTAAGGTTTTGCTACCAATAATTCAAAGGAAGGAAGTACAATATAATAGAAAGAATGCTGGATTTGAGGTGTTACAAAACCTAAGATGGCTGGTTGGCTTTGCAGATGAAATAATAAATATAAAAACACTATATAAATGCTAGTTTTTCTCTCCAAACTGATAGCAGGTAGGGACCATGTTTTTGTCCCTTTTTTGCATCCTCAGGGCTTAGAACCATGCCTGACACTTAGTAAGCCCCTAATAAATATTTGCTGTGTGACTAATTGTTACTTATTAGCTGCGTAATCTTAAACAAATGATGATACTTCTCCGGATCTCAGTTTCCCTTTCCAAAAAATGATGGGGTTGGACTAGACTCAATTCAATAAACATTTCATAGAACTTTGGAATCAGAAAGCTATTCTAGGCATGAGAAGGCAAGAACGGGTCTAAAGATAAATGACATAGATCCTACTCTCCAGAAGCATGCAGTGCAGTAGTGAGGAAATGTCTGTTTCCAAATAAATATAATGCAAAGTAGAGTTTTAAGGTGAGGGTGGGCTGGTAAATGTTTAACAATCAGCTTGTGAGTGTGTATGGGTGGGATTTACCCACCACATATTTTTAAGTTTAATCTTCATTGTTAAGATTTTTCCTGTCACTTTCTTAAGTCTAGAAAATCACCAAAACAATAAATCAAAACCTAGTTTGTAGCATGTGCTAATTTCCAAGGTATAGATACTCGCACTAAAAATTAATCAGCTCTCATCATCTGCTTTGAACTGACTTCAGTGCACCCTGAAGTACAATGAAAGACTAGAAGTGGAAGAACTGCTTCCAGATGGGGATCTAGGAAAGTGTCATGGAAGAGATGACATTTGAGCTGAGTTTTGAATGATAGTTAAGGTTTTAACCAAAGTAGACACTGGGGGAAGGGTACTGTGGTTTGAAGAAATATGAGCAAAGGCACAGAGATGGGAAAACATGGAAAATCTTTGTAGAATACCAAGTGGTCCTATTGTGCTATAGAGGATCCAAAATGGGACTTACCCAAGGGACCTACCCTGCTTTCTATTTACTTTTATGGGTTGGTAAAGACGTTAACTAAAGCCCTCCCTCGGGCACAATGTACACAAAGGCTTTAATCTCCCTCATACAGTACAGGTCAGTATCTAGATTAATCCCAAAGTTTTCTTCCCCACAGAGAGTAAAATCCTAAAACGAAATTACTCCTATGATTGTCTGACATCCTTTCTAGGGTTCAGTACTGAGATGGCAAGGAACTGTGTCCTCTTGCTTTAGGTGACCATCAGCTTTAATTCTGCTTTTCTTGTTCTTCTTCTTCTTGTCTCATGTCCACACTAGATTCCAAATCTAGAGTTAAAAGAAATCTCCTATGCCATCTAGCCCAACTCTCTATTTTTAGAGATGTGAAAACTGAACTGGCCTTCAGAAAAGTAGTGCTTTTTACAAAGCTCAGCTTTCTGTTAGTCATGAAAGCAGATGGCCCATGGGCCCAAAACTTTATTTTAAAAATTTATTTATTCTTTCTTCTAACATTAACAAACATCAAATAAAATGGGCACTTCCATATGCATAGAGTAGAACAGAAAAAGAGGATTGTACATCAAAGTGCAGATATCTGTTCTGTATAGCTTGCTTTTCTTTTTAAGTATATAATAAATTCAACAAGTAATTCTAAAAGCTGTCCTGCTTCTCTGTGATCCTTTCTGCCCTTCCTTCTATTTTCCTCTGTACATTAAAAAAAAGCTTCAATGATCTTTTTTTTCTTTTTCTTTTTCTTTGAGGGGGACTACCCCATCCCTAGCTTCCTTCTTCCTCTTACCAATCTACCAACTAAAATTGAAAAAGAAAAACAATGTTCATTGCAATAAACACGCACAGTAAAACACACACACACACACACAACCCCAACAATTCCTGCAATGGCCACGTGTAATAGTAATCAATTTATTAGATATTTAGGGCTAAGTAGATCAGATACTTAGGGCTAAGTATAGAACTCTGTCCATTGGTGAAAAGATGTGAATTCCCCTGTTGACTTGGAAGAACGCTATTGGCTGAGACACTCCCCTGTTGACTTGGGAGAAGGCCAGTGCTGTATATAAGGCAGAATTTAGCTAGACAAGGGAGATTTTGGATTTGGCTCCTCAATGAAGCCGACTGAAGACATGAACAGGATGGGACTTTGTTTGTTCGTGGCCTGGCTGATCCTTGAGTTCCAGGCAAGAGAAGTCCTGAAGGGTTTGAGGTGTGCTGAACCCTGTGAACTTCAGTGTGTGCCGGGGATTGCCCTGAGGACTGGACAAGGACCTGGGAGCTGCTCATCTCTGAGGACTGGACAAGAGCCTGGCAGCTTTCAGCTCCTGAATCTAGGTGATTGTTTGACAGATTCAGGAGGGAGCTGGGACCAGGGAAGAGGATCCAGGGAATCAGAGAGACTACCCAGAGTCAAAATGAAGAAAAGGCCTC
>JAQQSW010021413.1:0-10664 GCA_028646575.1 Pseudocheirus occidentalis
GGAAGCACTATCAGGATAACCCAGGATATGGCAGCTTCTACACTGAGGGATTTCAGGGCCTGGAATATGATATTTAGAAGATTAAGGGAGCTGGGATTAAAACCAAGAATCAAGTACCCAGCAAAATTGAGCATATTATTCCAGGGGAAAATATGGTCATTCAATGAGGTAGAGGACTTTCAAGCATTCTTGCTGAAAAAACCAGAACTGAACAGAAAATTTGACAATCAAACACAAGAAGCATGAGAAGGTAAACATGGGAAAGAAGTCATAAGGAACTTGTCAAATTTGAATGATTTACATGCCAATACGGAAAAATTATAATGGTAACTTATGAAACTTTTCTTAGCATGAGGACAGGTGAAAGGAATGCAAATGTATATGTATGTATACTTACACATATGTCCATATAGGAGGCTATATATGCGTATGGATACATATCTGAGCATGTGTGTATATGTATATATAGAGGGTATAGGATGAATTGAATAAGAAGGGATGATACTTTAAAAGGTGAAATTCTGAGGTGGAAGAGGACTAGAATGAGAGGAGACAGGGAGAGACAAATGGGGTTAATCATCTCATAGAGAAGAGGCAAGGGATAACTATCACAACTTTAATTTAAATTACTCTCATTGAATTTGGCTTAGGGAAGAAATGGAATAAACTTTAAACTGGGCATCATGCCACACAGGAGAGTAGGGGGCATGGGGATGAGAGGGGGGATGACGGAGGGGAGCACAGGATCTGGGGGAGGAATACTGGAAGCACACACTTCAGTAAACGGACTGGGACAGGGTAAAGAACAGAACAAGGGTGGGAGGGATAGGAAGGAGAGACATATATTGATTATCTGGTCCAGTCTGGTCCAGTCTGAATTACATATAATTTCTATCAAATGTCTAAAAACCAAGTAGTACATATGTTAAATAATTCTCCAAAACTGAGAAAGAAAAGAAAAACATTCAACTAAACTCCTTTGATGAGAAAAATATAATCATAGTATGTAACCTAAGGAAAGAGAGTCCAAAGTAATATAACAATTGATCATTACTACTAATGACTGTTGACGCAAATGTTATGAACAAAATCTAATCAGAAAGTGTACAGCAATATATCATAAAGATAATCAAATAAAGATAACTTATAACCAAACTGAATTATCAGGATTCAAGGATAAGTCAACATTAGGAAAACAACAGGAGCATATTAAAAGCAAGTCATAATAGATGCATAAAAGTCTTTTTAAAAAGTACAATAGGTATTTTTAAAAGTCCAATAAAGTGTAAGTACAGAAGCACTCCTTTTTAACTTTTTTAAGGATCTGTACTTTTATTTTATTTTTTGCTTTTTGGAAGGCAATTGGGGTTGAGGATATGTGTTTTTTAGTGTAACAATGTAACAATGCAGTGTAACATTAACTCATATCTATAGGGCAAATTTATAACATGGGACTGGAATTCATAGTAACTCTGCTCTTAGAAAAGTGGTTATGCAATGGCTCATGCTTATATTCTCAGTTAGAAAGCAAAATTTTCTAGCAGCAGACATGGGGTGGAGCTCCCAGCCCTGCAATAGGAAAGGTCCATTTCCCCTGTGTGTCTTCCATTGCATCATCATACCACAAATAAAAGGACATTAGACAACATAAAGACAGGGTCACCGAAAGATACGAAAAAAGCCATTAAATCTGACTAATATCTTTAACAGAATTTTAAAAAACAAACAGAAGTAAGGCCAGAGAGAGGTAGAACCTACAAGTTCTTCTGGCTTGGTTTGTTTTTTTTTTTTGCCCCTCTTGCTACTAGAGTATAGGCCCACAGGAGAATATGCATACACAAACATATACATGTACAGAAAGTTACATACATCCCACTTAGTCCAATTATAAGTCATCCTTCTTAAGGAAAGGAGCTGTGGATGTGGTTGATACCAGCTACTGCCACAGTGAAGCTGAATACCTTGGGAAGACCCCTACTCCTTCCTTCCTTGTTCTCAGAGTTCCTTAAATCCCATGTTAGCTGATGTATGAAAACTTCTTCCCTCTTATCCAAAGGCTGATTTCACATAAGTTCTCTATATAGGGAATTTTGTGGCCAGTAAACCCCTTGTCAGAAGTTGTAGCACTACCATTATTTGCGATAAGGAAACATTAATAGCTTTCCCAATAGCACAAGTGTAAAATCAAGGACATTACCTTTCTCTGCTATTTTTGATATGAATCTGAAAACGTTAGTGCTGGCAATAAACATGCTAAAGGGATAATAAATAACAAGAAGAACTTTGCTTCAGTGATAAGAAGGGGTATCAATGATGAATGTTCCTTGGGAGAAGAGAGATTGTCTATAAAGGGAGATTGGGACATTCCAATGGCCATAATCTTTCAGGGATTCCATTCTTAGAGAAACCACTCATTTTGCCTCAAAAGAAGGGGAGTCAGAAATTCTGGAGGTAACTGACACCCAGAAGAGTGCAGAATGGACCCCAAAAGAGATTCCAAAACAAATGGGAAAAATGAGCATGGTGGAGAAGGAAGAAGGTTAATAATATACTCCACAATCAGGAACACAGGAAACTTCATACAATGGGGCAATAGCCTTTCTATCACCTTTAGGAATTAGTATTTCTAAGGGTGATGCACAATAAAAAAGAGGGACCAGGGGACAAAATCTACAATACAATAATATAGAAAACGTTTGGAGTGAGCTAAAAATAAGTACCTTAGAAACTATGATTTTATGAAGAACACAAAGGCTAAAGAAAGACTAAAGGATAAAGGCCACAAATCAAAGAATAAAAGTCTAGAATGGACAGAAAGGAAAGATAAATCATGAAGAGAATGAGGGAAAGAACTCTAGAAAAAAGTGCAGAAAGTGAAATTTAAAAGACTAAACAATCAAACAAGTTGAAGGGGAGGAGAAGAAGGGAGACTTTATTTGACTAACAAAGAAGGGGGAAAAAAGATGAGAAATAACTAGATAAAAACAAGAAAGAAAAACTACTACATTAAGATTATATCTACGTAAGATCGTTGCTATCAAAATATCTTATATTTTAAATATATTATATTTGATACCCTAGCGTGCAAGGTACTATATGAACTGCTCTTGGGTAGGCATATGGAATATGAAAATGAGGGAGGAGGGTACCTACTCTCAAGGTGCTACAGCCTAGTTTATAGGAGACAAACACACAAGATTGATCAGTATATTGAAGTTGCAACATGGCATTTGAATCCTGAATGCCTTGAGCTCTGTCTTGAAGAGTTTAGTTTTTGGAAGGCCTAGTTATAGCTGTCTCCCCAATTACCTTGAAAGGAACCTCAGAGATGGTATTATAGGCAGACTTTAAATATGCAAAGTCAAGTGCAGAGTATGGAATTTTTATGATAGAGAAATGGAATGGCAGGTTAGTTCTCTGCATGTGAGTATATCCTTTCTTGAGCCTGTAACTTGAGAAAGTACAGTCTTTCAAAGTGTTATGACCAGCATGTTCATAATTATTTGAGGAATCTTGGGGCATGGCTGGACACATGCTTATCTTTAGGGATAATGAAATACATGTAAGTGAATATCACATATACATATATGTATACATGCACATATATTCCATTAGTGTATTAGTTATTTAGGAAAGAAAGCAAACATGCCTTTCTACAAACAGCTTCTCTGATATTCCACTTTGGCTTAGTACTTTTGCTGATGTAATTCCCTTTACCTGGAATGCCTGCTGCATTCTATCTATCTATTAAAATTTTATCCTACACTGTCTTCTGTGTATGTGCACTCATCTCTTCTATTCACCTATTCAGTCATACACTTCCTTAAAGTGTAGGCCATACTTTTTCATCTTCATTTCTCCCACAATTTCTAGAAAAGTACTTTGCATACAAGCATTTGTTGAATGAATGAATTGTAAGGGGTTAATTGGGGGAACAGATAGTATAGTACAGAAAGAGAGTTTGCAAATATAAAAGTTACTTAGACATTTGAATTGTGAAAGTTAGGGGAAACCAGTATGGAATATTTTTTTTAAAATACAGCACAATTTTGGTTTTAAAATTAAAATTTTGAATTTTTCAGATTGTGGGAATTAAAGAGAAAATAAAACAATGGCAACAGAAAAGCAATTGAGCCTAAAAAAGAAGAAATATGAAAATATATAAGCTGTAGCATCATTAGAGCAATTCACTATTAGTCTTCCAGTTCAGGTAAATCTGAGTGATCATTGACTCAGATGATAGGAGACAGGAGCATGTAAGTCTTTCAAAAACACATTAGATGTTAAGATAAAAGGACTTAAGACAGGTGACAATGTAAGTGTAGAATTTTTATAATTTTTTTTTGCTTTCTAGAAGGGCAATTGGGGTTGTGACTTGCCCAAGGTCACATGGCTAGTTTTGTGTTTCGTTTCTGAGGCCAGATTTGAACTCAGGTTCTCCTAACTCCAGGGCTGGTGTTCTATTCACTGTGCTACCTAGCCACTCAACTGTAGAATTTTTAAAAGAAGTTTGGGGGGAAAATGGAGTATGTTGTCATTGAAAGAATCAATGACATGTTTGATATTAAAATAGTTTATCTCAAACTACTCTGGAGGATTCTTAAGTGGCTGAGGGTGAGAAAAGGAATGATTTCAGAAATGAGGAGTCAGACTAATGCAACAGTAAGGAGGTGAGAGATGGGGTGTAGAATTTGGAAAAGACAGCGAACCAATTTGTCTGGAAAATAGCTTTGTATAAAATGCCCTTGAAAGGTATGCTAGAGTCAGGTCATGAAGGGTTATAAAAGACCAGGCGAGTTCCTATTCTATCCTGGAGGCATAAATTAGTCACCAAAGCTTCTTGAGTAAGAATGAAATGGTCTGATTTAGGAGTAAAAACTGGAGGAGAGGATTCTAGTAAGATGGCAGAATACATCAGAAAATTCCAAGCTCTCAAGATTCCCCCGCCCCCCCAAGGATTAAAATAGTACCTTAGGGTAAAAATGTATGGGTGGAGATGAATAAGAATAGGGGCACAAGAGCTCTTCCTGAGAAAATCTGAGAAGATCAGAAGAAAAATCCCAGGATGAGATTTGGTTCATATTAAGAGTAAACACCTTCAGGCTAGGTTCCATTTTAAGAACAAGAAGGAAGCTACTTAAACAACAAGTGGCAAGCCCTAGTATTAATTGGTTTGAGAGGCTGCATCAACCCCAGCTATAGAAGTTTTTACCCCAGGATAGTGAGGGGAGTTGGGTATTTGAGCCCAGGAAGATTGAGGAAAGCTCTGCTGATTAAGAATGCCAGATCAATCTGCTCTGTGAAGATTGGCAGGGGTAAGAAGGAACCAGCACATGCCCAGGATTGCAAAAGCAGTGGGGCAGAAAGCCCCTGGCTGTGGACACTTACAGGAGGTTGGAGGTTTGGCTTTGGTTCTAGGCTAGAGAGGAGAACTGAAGATCTGGGGCAAGAGGCACCATTAACACCCTAAGGTTTGAGGTGATTGCAAAAATTAAGCTATTACCATAAAAATACACAGTCAAAAGAGAAAGAATCCAGTGATAGAAAGCTATCATGGAAACAGAGATGACCGGGGTTCATCTTCAGAGGAGGATATTGAAGTAAAGAAACCTCCAAAGAATAATGTCAAATTGGTCACCTGCCCAAAAAGAATTCATAGAAGATCTTTAAAAAGATTTTAAAAATAAAATGACAGAGATGGAGGAAAAACTAAAATAATAATAATAATGTTAATAATAATAATAATAATAATACAAGAAAAACAAGAAGGTTATGAAAGGAAAGTCAACCAGTTAGAAAAGGAGATCCAGAATCTTAAGGAAGAAAATGACACCTTGAAAACTAGAACTGGGCAAAGTGAAGACAGCAAAATTACGAGAGATCAAGAAATAATTAAAATATGAATAATGAAAAAATAGAAGAGAAAGTGAAACATCTTTTTAATAAAAACAACAGATTTGGAGAAAAGATTAAGAAGAGAAAGTATAAAAATAATTGAACTAACTGAAAGTTATGGTAAAAAAGAATCTTGATACAATAATACAAGAAATAAATAAATAAAATTGCCCTTTCCTCATTCT
Organism: Pseudocheirus occidentalis; assembly: GCA_028646575.1. Classification (NCBI taxonomy): domain Eukaryota; kingdom Metazoa; phylum Chordata; class Mammalia; order Diprotodontia; family Pseudocheiridae; genus Pseudocheirus; species Pseudocheirus occidentalis. The sequence continues at coordinate 6,081 of JAQQSW010021413.1, forward strand.
TTCTGGGCTCAAATGCCCAACTCCCCTCACTATCCTGGGGCAAAATTGTCCTGAAGAACAAGGGAGGGAAAATAGAAATATAACAAATCTATCAATCACCACTAAAAAGAGGTACTATAAGGAAAACTCTTAGGAATATCATGGTCAAATTTTGAAACCCCCAGCTCAAGGATAAAATATTAAAATCATCAAGATTAGAACAATTAAAATATGATAGTGCCACAATTAGAATTACACAAGACCTAGCAGCAGAGACATTAAAGGACTGCAGGTCTTGGAACACAATATATCAAAGAACAAAAGAACTGGGATTCTGGCCAAAAATATCATACTCTGCAAAGCTAAGTATTACTCTGAATGGAAAAAATGGTCATTTGATAAATGCTCAGACTTTGTTTAAAAAAATCCAGAACTTAATAGAAGATTTGACCATGCAAGCACCAAGAGAAATATAAGGTACATACCAAAGACCGATTATAAGGGATTCATAAGGACAGGCTGTTTACTTTTTATATATGTAAAATGTATATCTAGGATTCTTATTAATAATTAATTAGTAATTTGGCAGCTCATAAGAAAGATTGGGGGTAAATCTGAGTATGACATGAATTTAAAAAGTAAAACCATTTAGGAACAGCTTAAAATAGCAATTATTTTTTACAAATGAGGTACAAGAGGAAGAATTGAAACAGAGGAATTAGATGAAGGAGGAGGGCTGGTGTTTTTGATAACTTAATTCACATATGTATATATATATACACATACACACACACATATACATAAAACCTGCTTTCATCCAGAATGGGTTTAAGAGGGAAATGTATCTATATATCTATATCTACATAAAGAGGTTCCTCCTTTGTCCTCTCCATCCTCCCTATGCCCCTACCACTTTTTATTTCTCCTGACTTAAAAGACTCTTGTAAAATCTATATGTAGACATATAGATATAGATATATAGATATATAGATATGTACCTATAGATATATATCTAGATATTGATATGTAGATTTAGATATGTATGAGTCTTTTAAGTCAGGAGAAATAAAAAGTGATAGGGGCATAGAGAGGAGGGAGAGGACAAGGCAGGAATCTCTTTAGAGGGGAAAATGAGAGAATAAGTAAAAGGGGAGTATAGAAGGGTACTTAGATTTATGGGAATGGGAGGATAGGGGAGGGGTCCTTGGAAAGGAGTAGGCAAGTAGTAGGAGGGCAAGGTAGTGGGTTGAAATAAAGTAGAGGAGGCAGGAAAGATAGGAAACAAGAGATATGTACAAACACAAAAACAAAGATCAGGAGTAGAATATGTTTGGAAAAGCACATATCTATCTATCTATATATGTATATGTATGTATATATCTATAACTATGGAGAAACATATCTAAATTTTATTGTAACCTTCGGGGGAGGGGTGGAGAGGAAAAAAAAGAACAAAGTTAAAAAGTACATAGCAGAGAACAAAATAAAACTCACAAGGAAGCAAAGATGGACAATTCTCAACACAATATGTATTACTTATCCGTCTGTCTTTCTTGAAAAAAAATTTTTTTGTTACATATTTTGAATCCTTTCTTATATTTTGCTATGCATGTGGTATGGTTCTTTTCTTTCTTACTTTGTATTTAAGTTCTAATATTTAAGTTTATGATATGTTTTTGTTTCTTTTCTCTATTCTGTATTTGTGTTCTGGTCATAGAAAGAAACGTATAAAAAAGAAAAAAAAATTAAAAACAGAATTACTTTGGCACCATTGTAGAGGAGAATTTTGTAGAAAGAGGAGATACTAGAATCTGAGAATCCAAGTTAGAGGGCTATTGAAATAGTCCAGATGAAAGGTCATAAAGGTGGTGGATAGAAGGAGGCAGATGCAAGAGATGTTGTGAAGGTAGCATGTACGAGATTTAGTAACTGATTAGATGAATATAGCAGATGAAGGAGAAAGAAGAGTCAAGGGTGACTTTGAGGTAGGTAGTTTGGGTGAGTGAAGAGGGAAAAAAGAAGAGGAAGCAGAGTAGATTTGGGGACATTCACAGTTGGCATACAATGAAAAACAGGAAAATGGTCATGATAGACAGACAGGAACAAAATCAGGAGAGTGAATTGTTAAAGAAAATAAGAGAAAAGAGAAATATCTCTGTTGATCAACCATGTCAAAAGCTGCTGATATAGTTAATGAAGAATGTGAACTGAGAAGAGGCTAGCAGATGTAGCAATTGTAAAATCCATAATCACCTTGATGATAGTGGTTTCCACTGAATGGCAAGTACTGTATCTCAACTGCAAGAGTTTTAGAAGTGAGTAGGGAGAGAGGAAATTGTGACTTCTTCTAGAAGTTTGGCAATGCAGAGGGGGGACACAGGAGATAGCTTCCTTTTTAAACTATTTTTGATAGATCCTGAATGACTCATCTGGGATGGTGAAAGTTCCAACACTCCTCTCTGCCTATACTTTTCCCCCTTCCACTACCATTAGCCTTATCTATATCCCTTCACAACCATATCCATCTCTCCCTTTTCTTACTGATGGTGGGTGATACTTGACCTAAAGCAGAGAGTTGCAAAGGTCTCAGACCATGCATGGAGGCCAGAGGGGAGTGGGATGGAAGCTTCCTTGTCTTGTTGATCTTGTATCTACCATGTGCGTGTCAAGGAGGTTGCAGAAGGGAACATATTCTTATGAGTTGTTTTTGGTCCACAGGTGGCTCCAGTACCACAATCTGCTTCCTAAGTTTAGGGAAGTCTTGATCAGTGGGGGAAATAAATCTTATCCTTTTGGAAGTGGAAGGAGGCAGGACCTTATTTAAATTCTTCTTTTAATTTTTAAAAAATTAAATTGGTTTATTTACTTTAATTTTACAACACTCAGTTCCACAGTTCCTTGAGTTTCAGATTTTCTTCTCTTCCCTCTCCCCCACCCCCATCATGGTGGCATGCACTCAGATACAGGCTCTACAAATATCTTCTCATTAATTATTAGTCAGCTTGTAAAGAAATATTGTAACTGATGGAATGATTGGTAGGAAAGAGGAAGCAAAACAAAACATGAGAAACAGAGCAAGTAGTTTGTTTCAATCTGCATTCAGACTCAGCATTTCTTTCTCTGGATGTGGATATCTTTTTCAATCATGAGTCTTTCAGAGTTGTCTTATAATCTTATATTGCTGAGAGGAGCCCAGTTCATTAAAATTAGTCAGCACACATACGTTGTGTCTGTGATTGTGTACAAATTTCTCCTTGTTCTGCTCTTCTCTCTCAGCAGAGAAGAAATCCATCTGCTCATTTCTTATAGTACAGTAGTATTCAATTACATTCATATACCACAACTTGTTCAGCCATTCCCCAATTGATGGGTATCCCCTTGTTTTCCAATTTTTTTACACCACAAAAAGAGCTGCTATAAATATTTTTGTACATATGGGTGCTCTTCCCACTTATCTGATCTCTGTGGGATATAACCCTAGAAGTGGTATCACTGGGTAAAATGGTAGGCACTTATTTATATCCCTTTGGGCATAGTTCCAGATTGCTCTCCAGAATAGCTGGTTGAGAAGCAACAAGGTTCAATAGCTCTCACATAGCCACCTCAAATACCCAGAAAATATGACTCTAAACAAATTTTAGAACTCCAAAACTCACAAAAATGCAGAAAAAGACATCTCCCGCCAAACACAACTCAGCAGGCTTATCACAATGTTGGGAGCCAAACCAGCCCAGCCTGAAACCATGGCTTGGCCCTGGGGTGGCCAAGACGATCTGCAGCTGGAGCATTCAGAAGAGTGGATAAGCGGCTGCTGTGGCAGTTTCCAGAATTATCAAGCCATAAGAAACTAGGATTAAGTGAAAGGTCAGTGGAACTCAGCTAAAGTTGGGGGAGAAAAGCAGTCTGGCCAAACTGCTTCCAGGGCAAGACAGCAGCAGATGCCACTGCTCTACAGCCACCTCCACATAGCTGCTTCAGAGCTTCTGGCCTGTAGACTGCAGGGGGGCCAAGTGATTGTTCAGAGGCTAAGCGCTCTTCCATTGAGCAGCCTGGATCCAGATTGTGGTCTTGGGTGGTGGTCCTGAGGTGTATTTTCAGTGAGCCAAAGCTGGTGGGGGTAGCAAAAACAAAAAAACAAAAACAAAACAAAAAAAGCACCCTCCTAATAGCTCTGGCAGCTATGAAAACCCCAGCAATTTGGGGCAGAGATTGCCCCTCTGGAAGTAGAGTTCCACAGAGCTATAAAGATAAAAATTCACTGGCAACATGAGCAGGCAAAGTAAGCAAAGTAAGAACAGCAACCAAACTCTAGAATCCTTTTTTGGGGACAAAAAGGATCAAAGCATGGAATGGGAGGAAGTCAACACAGTCAGAACTCCCACACCAAAAGCTTTCAAGAACCATGAAGACTGCCTACAAATTACAGATGAGCTTAAAAAGGATTTTGAAAACCAAATAAGAGAAGTGGAGGAACAATTGGGAAGAGAAATGGGAATGATGCAAGAAAATCATGAAAAGAGAGTCAACAACCTGACTGAAGAGAATAACACCTTAAAAATAGATGAACTCAAATGGCAAAAGAGGCCCAAAAAGCCAATGAAGGAG
>JAQQSW010021414.1:0-10664 GCA_028646575.1 Pseudocheirus occidentalis
AAAGATCCCCAAAAGAAAACTCTTAGGAATGTTAGAGCCAGGTTCCAGAGTCCCTAGATAAAGTAGATAATCTTACAGGATGCCAAGAGGCAGCAATTTTGAATACTGTGGAAACACAATTAGGATAACCCAGGGTCTGGCAGCTTCTATGTTGAAGGATTGAAGGGCCTGGAACATGATATTCTGGAGATCAAGGGAGCCAGTTTTAAAACCAAGAATCGCCTACATAGCAAAATTGAGTATAATGTTCCAGGGGAAAATATGGTCATTCAGTGAGGTAGAGTACTTTCAAACATCCTTGCTGAAAAAAAAGGAATTCAAAAGGAAATTTGACACTTAAATACAAGAAATATGAGAAGGTAAACATGGAAAAGAAATCATAAAGAACTTATCTAGAACTATTTACATGCCAACATGCAAAAACAATAATTGCAACTTATGATACTTTATTTAGTATGAGGATAGGTGAAGGGAATACAAATGTATATATACGTATACCTACACATATGTCTATATAGGAGGGTTTGTATGTGAACACATATATAAGTATGTGTGTATTATGTGTACATAGAGGGCACAGTATCAATTGAATAGGAAGGGACAACACTTTAAAAGGTGAAATTCTGAGGTGGGAGAGGGTTAGAATGAGAGGAGACACGGAGAGACAGAATGGGGTTAATCATCTCATATAGAAGAGGCTAGGGATATAATTGTTGTAATGGAGGGGAAGAACAGGGAGGTAAAAGGGAAAGGGTCAACCTTATTCTCATGGAATTTGGCTTAGAGAAGGAATGACATAAACTCTAAACTTGGTATCTTGCCACACAGGAAAGTAGGGGGGATGGGCAAGAGAGGCAGGATGATGGAGGGGAGGGCAGGTTGGGGGGAGGGTTGCTGGAAGTACACACTTCAGTAAAGGGACAGGGACCAGGTAGAGGACTGAACAAGGGTGGGGTGTGTGATAGTAAGCAGGGACATATAATCCATCTCTTACAATATGTCCACCGTGGAGATGTTCTGCGTAATTACACATGTACAGCCTGTATTGAATTGCTTGTCCTTCCAGTGGGGGTGGGTGACAAGGGAGGAATGGAAAGAATGTAGAATTTATAATTCTATAATCAAATGTTTCAAATACATACATACATACATATATATACATACATATATATGTATATATGAAAAATTAACTACACACAACTGGGAATTAAGATATACAGGCACTGTGGTAGGGAGACCCATCCTGCCCTACAAGAAAGTCAGAGAGGAGATGGGGGAGGACATAGGAGAGTGAAGATTGGGGGAGGGGCTATACATTGGAATCACTGTTTTGGGGTGATGGGTAGGGGAAAGATGGGGAGAAAATTTGTAACTCAAAAATCTTGTGGAAATGAGTGATATAAACAAGAAAATATATAAATTCATTAAAAAAAGAATATTTTATCCAGCAAAACTTAGTATATTGATTCAGGGAAAGAAATAAAGATTTAATCAAGTGGAGGACTTTCAAACATTCCTGAAGAAAATGCTAGAAGTGAATAGGACATTTGACTTTCAAAGAGAATGGAGCCAATATTGCAGAGTAAGGCAGGAACTCACCTGAACTCTCCCCAATTCACCTTAAAACAATTATAAAGTAGTACCTCAAAACAAATTCTGGAGTGACAGAACTCATAAATAAATGGGGTAAAATAATTTCACATCCCAAGGTAATTTAGAAGGTTAGCAAGAAAATGTCTTACTCAGATAAAAAGGGACTACAGTTCCATGCAGGTAGCCTCCGGGCAAGCCAGTAGCAGTTTATACCCCACCCAACCTGTGGAAAGACTCTGAGCAGGTCAACAAGGAGGCACCAACAGAGGCTAGTAGTGAGGTTCCATATCCCTGGCACAAAGCAAGCAAAGAAGTCTTATGCCCTCCAGTGCAGCAGGTCTGCCATGGGGTCCCATGCCACAGGAAGCTTGAAATAGTGCCTCCTCAATCCCATAAACAGAGTCCAACTGAAAAAATCATGGAATAGGCTGGAAAAATGAACAAAAGAAAAATAATAGAAAGAATATGACTCCAGAAAGTTGTTATGGTGACAGAGATCAAAACAAACTCAGAAGACAAAAATGTCAAAACAGTTGCATGAAAAGCCTCAAAGAACAATGTCAATTGGATCCATCTCCCCCCAAAAAGCAGATGGGGGTCCTCTTGGGAGGTCAAAAAGGATTTTACAGATAAAGGTAGATAGAAGAAAAAATGGGAAAAGAAATGAGAGTGATGCAGGAGAATCATGTGAGTAAAGAATCAACAGCATGGTAAAGAAAGAACACAAAAATGGAGAAAAATACGTACAAAATGTACTGAAAAAAACCAAATTTTTTAAAAACAGAATTTCCTAAATGGAAAAAGAAGTATAAAAATCCACTGAAGAAAAAAAATTTCTTAAAAGTTATAATAGGAGGTGTCCCACAGGAGATAGAGCACTGATCCTGGAGTGAGGAAGACCTGAGTTAGAATGTGCCTCAGGCACTTGACACTTACTAGCTGTGGTCACTTAACCCTAACTGCTTTGCAAAACAAAGCAAAATATAAAAATTATAAAAACTAGAACTGGGTAAGTGGAAGCTAATGACTCCATGAGACATCAAGAATCAATTTTAAAAAATGAAAAGATTAAAAAAAAATTAGGAGAATGTGAAATAACCCATTGGAAAAAACAACTGACCTAGAAAGTAGATCCATGGGGCAGCCAGTTGGTGTAGTGAATAGAGCACCAGCCCAGGAATCAGGAGGGCCTGAGTTCAAATCTAGCCTGACACTTGACACTTACCTAGCTGTATGACCTTGGACAAGTCACTTACTCCTAATTGTCTTCCACTCCACCCTCAAAAAAAAAAAAAGAAAGTAGATCAAGGGTAGGTGATATAAGAATTTGGAGTACATGAAAACCATGATCAAAAAAGAGCCTAAACATTTTAGTTTAAGAAATTTTCAATGAAAACTGCTTTCATATCCTAGAATCAGATGGTAAAATAGAAATATAAAGAATCCACTGATCAACCTCTGAAAAAAGATTCTCAAATCAAAATTCCCAGGAACATTATAGTCAAATTCTAGAACTTGCAGGTCAAGGAAAAAAAATAAGGTAAGTAGCTGGAAATAAACAATTCTAATATCATTGAGCCACAATCAGGATTATATATGGTATAGCAGTTTCCACGTTAAAAGTTTGGCAGACTTGGAATATGATAGTCTAAAACATGAGGGAAAATGAATATTCAATGAAATAGAGGACTTTTAAGCATTCCTGATGAAAGGGCCAGTGTTTAATACAAAATTTGATTTTCAAAGACAAGACCCAAGAGAAGCCCCCAAAAAAAGGTAAATAGGAAAGAGAAAACAAAGGATTTAGTAAGTTTAAATTGTTTATATCACTAAATGGAAAGTGATACTTATTACTCTTAAGAACTTTATCATTATTAGGTAGTCAGAAGGCATAGAGAGCATAGGTATAAGTAGACTAATGGGGTGATTTTTTAAAAAGGAGTGAAAAAGATGGATGCTATGAAAGAAAGGGGGAGGGAGACGTAAAATGGGGTAAATTATCTCACATAAAAGAGGCATCAAAGTAGAGCTTTTACAGTGGAGAGTAAGATGCGGATTGGTGAGCATTGCTTGAACTTTACTCTCATAAAGACATGTTCAAAGAGGGAATAGCATACACACTCGGGATGTTATAGAGATCTTTCTTTCCCTACAGGGAAGTTGGAAGAGAAGAGCATACCAAAAGGGTGAGGCTGATAGAAGGGAGGGTAGATTGGGGAAAGTAATGGACAGCAGCAAAGTCCTTTTGAGGAGAGCCAGGGTGAAAGGAGAGATAACCAAGGCAAAAATAGGATGGAGGAAAATACACACAGAATGGACAATTTTGATTGCATTAAATTAAAAAGTTCTTACACAAACAAAGCCAATGTAACAAGATTGGAAGGGAAACAAAAAGCTGGGAAACAATTTTTATGGTCATTGTCTCTTATAAAGGCCTCATTTCTAAAAATGTATAGAGAAATAAATCAAATTTATAAGAATTCAAGTCATTCCCCAGTTGATAAATGGTTAAAGGATATAAACAGGCAGTTGTCAGATGAAGAAAATAAAACCATCTCTAATCATATGAAAAAATGCTCTAAATCACTATTGATTAGAAATGCAAATCAAACAACTCTGAGATCCCACACCACACCTATCAGATTGACTAACATAACAAAACAGGAAAATGATAAGTGTGGAAGAAGATGTGGGAAAATTGGAACATGAATGCATTGTTGGTGGAGTTCTGAACTGATCCACCCATTCAGGTGAGCAATTTGGAACAATGCCCAAAGGGCTATAGAACTATGCAGATCCTTTGATCCAGCAATACCATTACTAGGTCTGTATACCAAAAGGATCATCAAAAAAGGAAAAGGACCTACATGTACACAAAGTATTTATAGCAGGCCTGTTGTGGTGGCAAAGAATTGGAAACTGGGGGGATGTCCATCAATTGGGGAATAACAAGTTGTGGTATATGAATCTAATAATATACTATTTTTCTATAAGAAGTGATGAGCAGGTGGATTTCAGAGAAATCTGGAAAAAATTACATGAACTGATACTGAGTGAAGTGAGCAGAACCAGGAGAATATTGTATACCAGCAGTTCTCAACCTTTGGGTTATAGTCAATTGGAACAATGAAAATACATTCTGCATATTAGATATTTACATTATGATTCACAAAAGTAGAAAAATTACAGTTATGAAGTAGCAATGAAAATAATTTTATGGTTGGGGATCATCACAACATGAAGAACTGTATTAAGGAATCACGACATTAGGAAGGTTGAGAATCACTGTTGTATACAATAACAACAACATGTGATGACCAGTTTTGATAGACTTAGCTCTTCTCAGTAATACAATGATCTAAGACAGTTCCAAAACTCATGATGGAAAATGCTATTCATATCCATAGAAAGAACTATGGAGTTTGATACAGATTGAAACATACTATTTTCACTCTCTTTTTCTTTCTTGTGGTTTTTTTTTTACTTTTGTTCTGATTCTTCTTTCACAACATGACTAATGTGGAAATACTTTTATTACGTTTATACATGTATAACCTATATCAGATAGCCTGCCATCCTTGAGAAGGAGGAGGGAAGGGATGGGAAAATTTTAGAACTCAAAATCTTATAAAAGTGAATGCTGAAAACTAAAATAAATAAATTTAATTGAAAAAAGAAAATACACAGTAGTCATAACTATAAATGTGAATAGGATGAACTCAACCATCAAACAGAAGCATATAACAGAGTAGAGTTTAAAAAAATCCCAGAATCTGACAATATCTTCTCTGTGTTCAGCAGTGTTGCATTTGGTCAGAAAGGTATGTTGACTATAATCATTAAAGTGTTTATCAAGCCTTAGGAATTCCAACTCTATCGAGTTCCAGGTCTAAGACTTTTGTTGTGCCTTAAGATGCTGAAGAAGTTAGAACCTTAGTTCCTGGAACCAACCAAGTTTTGAGGATGACTTATTATATATTTTAGATTTTTAAAAATTACTCTGTAGAAGGTATCTCCTAGTTTTCATATATGTTGCTGTAAATACAACCTATGGCATGTGGGCCATTTTGATAATGTTAATTTTCATTATGCAGCATATTACAGTTTCCTCATTTTCCCTATATTTGTAGTGAATGACTTTTGTGTCATTTCCCCTACCTCCTTTCCTACCCAATGGAAGGAAAGAGGTCAGAACATCATCATGACACTTTTTTTTAAAAAAAAGTTATGAACCTTGGTTCATAGCAATTCTTTTCCTACTATTTGTTCTATCATATATGGTTCACCAAATAACTTTATATATCCTGCTCTCGACCATCCTCAAAATGGAGAGACCAAGGTTACTTGAATAGAACTTTGGGATTCTGTCATCCTAGCTTGCCATTTGATGTTAAATATGGCTTATAGAGGTGCAATTTGAAAGGTTAAATTTACCATCTGTGACAGGTCTTAGATGTACAACCCAATTTTAAATTAACTGTTGCAAAACTGTCACATGTGATATTTTCAATGGTGAAGGTTTTGGGGAAAGGTATATTTCATTAACATCTCCCAAGAAACCATTAAATTTCTCAATGGTCTTGGAGAGAGGACCAGGCTTTTTGCAAGATAGTGTATATACCACTGGGCACAATATAGAGTGGAAAACTGCTCAGGAGAGTGGTTAATAAGAGTGTGCAGCAGCTGCATTTCAAAGTTAAATGATCTCTTTTGCAAGGGGGATTATTCAAAAAATATGAAAAGGCTATTGCTTGTAGAAATTCATTTCTAAAAATAGATTAAGCAAGAAAATATCCTTCCTTTTGCTGCTCCTGAAAAAAAAGACAACTTAAAACAAATAAAATGTCATCCAACTTCCTCCCTTATACACATACCAGTAAAAGAAAAAATATCTAAGAACAAAGGTACATTTGGGCTGAGTCAAATTTGAACCCAACGTAAATGGAATGCACTAGTAATAAGCCCTTCCTACTCTATGGGAGCTGCATAATGGAAATGCTGACAGAACTTTAACTGTGACAAAAATTTCTGGAGTCCCAACAGCTTCAGAATGCAGCATGGATTAATGATAAGAAAACCTTAAAAGGCAATTTAAAAAATTATTAGAAGTTTAAATCAAAACCACTGGAGAAACATCATCTAATAATTTCTAATTACTACGTGCCATCGGTGCCTAACCTATAAAGAAGTTTGTATGGCTCATTTGTCTGCCTCCCTAGAATCAGTTAGCCTAAAGATTTTGAATCACGGGGACAAATAGAGAAGGGGAAAGGATCAAGGCAGACATCTGAGCAAACACGTGTTGTTTATATAGACCAGTGTAGTTTCTAGAACTAATCCTTTACCTGATTTGGCATATCAATTGATTGTACACTTCAGCCTCCTCTTACGTAAACTCACAGCAGTGCCAGGACTTACTAATTGACTTTGATAAAGTTTCTGTCAGCTGCTTTAGGAGAATATTCTATGACTTTGGTTAGTGAACTTGCATGCTCTTGCAGTTGTATATGATATATTAATATAAGGTAATACAGAGAAGAATGTAGAATTTATACATGGATACAGTCATTGAAAAATAACACTTTAAAGAAAGCAAGACATTCAGGAAAAAACAAAACTCTTTTTTTTAAATTATCCAATGTTTATTGTTAGATCAATTTGCTTTGTACTCAAATAAGTAATATCTCCAGTAACTTGAGATAGGAATAATTCTAGTTAAATGAAATTGACAGAAAATCATAATGCAACATTTTAATTTAATAGTTACCAATTTTCCTACTACCAAAGCAAGGTAGAGTTGAAAGTACAAGTAGGCTTTATGGCTATAAAATATGGATTTGGGTGAGCATACAAATGAAGTTGCTGGTCCATGCCCTCAAGGATTTTACTATGTAATGGGAGAAACAATATACAAAAGGAAGCTGAAAGAGATTTGGGGGGACCAAGGGGTATGAGGTTCCATGGAATCAAAATAAGTAGAACTACAGTTAGAAAATGGAGAGTTGCTTGGAAAATTCAGATCCTATTCCTTAATAGAGGAAGGGATTGGTGGGAATATAGGCCTCCTCCCATCATCCATCCTTTTAATAAGAGAGAAGAGATGACAGAGAGTATATCAAAAACTGTGTAAAGATAAGTGCAGAAGTGTAATCAGCATGACTAGACATTTACTACCTACATAATCCTGGGTAACTCAGCTTCCTCATATGGAAAATGAAGAGAAAAATGGCATCTAATTCCCAAGGTTGTTATGAAGTTCAAATGACATATTTGTAAAGCACTTAGGTATTGCTTTTACCTGCCCCTTTGTTTTAAAGGTGAAAAAATAGAAGCACACGGAGGTGAATCAGATCACATTGCTTTAAGTTGCTGGACAAGGATTACTTCTCTCTTCTCTTTTCTAGTCAGGTAATTTTCAGTGTATCATAGTTGATTTTTGTTTGTTTTGTTTTGTTTTTTGGAGAGGGGAAGGTAGGGCAATTGGGGTTAGGTGACTTGGCCAAGGTCATATGGCTAGCTTTGTGGTCTGTGTCTGAGGCTGGATTTGAACTCAGGTCCTCCTGACTCCAGGGCTGGTGCTCTATTCACTACGCCAACTAGATGCCTAAGTTGATTTTTTTTTTTAATGAAGAAGTAACATTATTAGGGACTGGAAAACAGAATATGATGCACAATGATAGGAAAAATATTTCAGTTGAGAATCATAACTAATAATTTTACTATTAGCCTTGTATCACAACATACATTATTTAAGTCAGCACCCTTTTTGCTGACACTAAGATTTTAAATGCTGGATCATCTTCACTTGTCCTGATTTATATCTGGCCACTGGAAACAGATGGCTTTGGAGGTGAAAGTGAGAATGGTTTCTTTGCACAACCCTCACTCATTCAAATCCAATTCACTTTCATGTCATGGTCCTCTTCAATAATGAAGGACTAACAGCAGCAATTTTTTCAACTCTGTGTGTATGTCCGTATGTATATGTGGAGAGACAGAGACTGATAGAGAAACAGAGATAAAGGGAGAGAAGGGGGGGCGGAGTGGGGGGGGAGGGAGAGAGAAGGGACTAGACCTGTGATTTCATTGATATTGGTAACTAGTAGATGAAGAAACTACTTTTTCTAATGCAAATGATCACCTTCTGTACAATTTATAATACTAGAGAGTTTATTAGAGCAATGACTGGCTAAATGACATGCTGAGAGTTGGCTCCAGAGCAGAAAGTAAGGCTGGTGACTTTGCACAGCCTCCCTCACTTAAATCCAATTCACTTGCAAGTCATGGCATCACCTTCCTGATGTCATGGTCTGCTTTGAGAAAACAAAAACAAACAACAACAGAGAATGCAGCTGAATTCAGGTCTTCCAGACTGTGAGACCAGCTCTCTGTTTCACTTAATGCATATTTCTCCTCTCTCTCCTTTCTCTGTCTCTCTCTATCTCTCTGTCTCTCTTTCTCTCTTTCCCTGTCTCTTCATATATATATGTGTGTTTACATATATGTATATATATATATATCAAACTATGTTTGTGTATGCACATATACAATACACATGTATACATATATCTATACTATACATATATACACATAAACATATATAAAGTGTGCACATATCAATCTCTTGCTTATAAATTGCTTTCCCCATAACAGGAGTCAGTTTGTTTGAATAGAATAGAATGACTTAAGTCTTGGAAACACATACTTGTTGATTTAGCAAAGCACAGAACACTATTTATACTAGAAAGGTCACCTCTTTTCTTTCCTTTGTTGTTGGTAAGAGAGGTTAATTGAGGAGAGCATTGTTTTTAAGAGTTCCCAAATAAAAAAAAATTTACTGTGGATATTCTATTTCCTAGTTTTTGGTTTTGTGAAATTTATTTTACTGTTAGGATGTTTCTTAATTATGTTATTACATAAAGAACTTTACTTTTTTCTAAGAAACGAAATAAATAGACTTTGGGGAGTAAAATGTTTAAGTACAATTAGTCCCATAATTTTCTTAAAAGCAAAGCCTTTCACCTGACTCATTGGAGTACAAAAGGATCTTTTTTCATAGTATCTAGCTTTGAAATTTTATATTATATTACAATTTCTCATTTATTTGAATTTTCAAAATAATAACACATTAAATAAAAAGAATAAGATTATTTTTTCCTGTTTCACTACCTGTAGTGAAAATCTTTTAGTTGTAAGGGACCTTGGTCTAACTTACCACCCAATATAGAAGTAAACCCTTCCAATTTTCTTGGCAGTCATTAAAAAACAAAAAACCATCCTTCCTTCCTTCCTTCCTTCCTTCCTTCCTTCCTTCCTTCCTTCCTTCCTTCCTTCCTTCCTTCTTTCCATCCATGCTTCCTATATTGGCTAAATCACTTTGATTTCTCAGTAGCTTCACCTATAAAGTGAGAGAAATAAATTGAACTTCCAGGTCTTTTTCAGTGTTAAATCCTACAATTCTTTAAAACTTTGCTTTAAATCACTGCCTTCCTTTACGTAGAGCCTATATCCTCATGTACTCAAATTTTAATAGGTTGATATTCGCTTCTTGAAATATTTCTTTTTAATGGTTCTAAGTAAATTCTTGTGCCTGTGCTTTGGGCCCCTAATTAGCTTTGAGCAGCTTTAAGGTTACAGTATGTGTCTGTACTGTAACCTTACTGTACTGCCTTACATCTCCTTCAGCAGCAAAATGACTATTGGTGACTTTTGATAATAATCTCTCCTAGGCAAGGGCACAAGGTTTCTGGCAACCTAGATTCTAAGTAGATGGGAATAAACTGTTGTAATCTCTTCCTGTAAGGAAGAGTGTTTGCAGACATAAAGGTGAAAAAATAACACCTAGTGCCAATGGATTATATTTTGAAACAATATTTATATTTAATTAGCTAGAAAGTGGAAGCAGACCAAAGGTACCATGGTGCAGTAATAAAGAGTACTATGACCCAAATTTATATGAGCAAACAGTGTTTGTTAAATAGGAAGAATAGGATGAGATTTCCAAGCGCTGTATAAACTATTGTGGTGTTTCTTTATTGTTACTTTTTGATTTTATGTAACTGTTTTTTTTT
>JAQQSW010021415.1:0-10664 GCA_028646575.1 Pseudocheirus occidentalis
CCACCATTGTCTAAGGTCTCCAGGTAGCCTCCAGCAACTTCCCACCCTTAACCACTCATTACTGGAGTCTGACCTCATCTTGACTCCTGAAGACCCTCCCTACTGGAGTCTGACTTCATCTGACTCCTCCTGAAGACCCTCCCCAATCTCCTCCTCTGGACCACCCCTAGATTCCTCCCACAACCTTTCTGTATATAGAAGCCCATCTTCCCTCCATGTGGTGTGAGAGTGCCGTAGGATAGCTTGGCATAAACTTGCTCTGTGAGAGTGCCTTGGAATGGCCTAGCACAGACTTGCTCTGTGTGAGAGCGCCATAGACTAGCTTAGCAGAGACTTGCTCTGTGAGAGCTCCGTGAAATGGCCTAGCACCCCATATGGCGAACTTGAACTTTCAATAAACCTTACTTTTTCTTTGGCTGAGAAGACTTGAGTGGAATTCTTTCCGCAGGATCCGGCATGTTGGTATTTTGGGGTCTCAGGCAGCCCTAACCCTCTTTGGGTTCCTCTTCATATCCATCTCTTTTTTAAATAAGCCTCTATTAAGCAACTAACTGTCAGATACTTGTGCTAAGTGCTTTACAAATATCTTCTCTGATCCTCACAAAAACCTTGGGACGGAAGTGCCATTGCCATCATCATCCCTATGTCATGGTTGAGAAAATGGTGGTTAAGTGACTTGCCTAAGGTTCTAAAGTAATTGTCCGAGGCCAGATTTTGCCCTTGGCCTTCCACACTGTGGACCTAGCATTCTATGCACAGCATCACCCAGCTGCTCTTCCCCTATCCTGAGGGGAAACAAAAGGGACCAAGTAGAACAGTTCCCAAATGCTGCTCCTCTCCCCGCCTCCTCAGTGCCTGTGTTCTTGAAAACTCACAGCACCTGCCAGCTTCACTGATGCATCTCTGTCATTTCTGAGGCTCGAGCTGCCTTCTGGCTCTTTCCTCATCATCTTCCTTTTGTGTGCACCCCCCTCCACAGCTGCAGAGACTGAGCCAGCATCAGCCAAGATGTGGAGCCTAACTGTCAAATGATTAATACTTGCCTATTAGAGCAAATTTAGAATATTAATGCGAATAAATGATCTCTCCACTTCTGAGACATCATGCCTCAGGAACCAACCTAAAACAACTATAATCCCAGCAATCACCACCCTACCAGAAAGGTATCATCTATAGACATTGCCTGAGACCTCCTCCCTCAAACCCGCAATGGTGTTCAGTATGCGTATGCTTGTAGGGTGGAAAGATTCTAGAAGGTAGAGTTTTCAAAGCATCTGTGCTCAAATCCCAACTTTGCCCCACAAGAACTATGAGACCCTGGACAAATCCTTTCAGCTTTCTGAGCCTGTTTCCTCACTTGTAAAAGGCTGCTAACCACTTTACAAAAATCAAGGCTCAAATGGATTAATCTAAGCAAAGTTCTCAGTAAAGCACTTAGTAAATTGTCAAGGGCTATAGAAATGGGAACTATGCTGAAAAAGAGCCCCCACCCCACCCCCTTTTAGCTATTTTTACATTCTTTTTTGTTTCATTCAATTAAGTCCTCTCTACTTCAGTATTTCAAGGATCTAGGTTTTGAAATAGTGACTGGGTCCCACCCCTGATTCAGATTGTAATCCCTAGTCTTTGAGAGTTATTGTGGTTGAGAGAAATAAACAAATGTTTATTTAGCACCTTCTACTCAAGAGGTGCTATGCTAACCCCAGGGAATACAAAGCAAGCCTGAAGACAGTCCCCACCCAGCTTCTCAATTTAGCCTCTGACAATCTTTCCTACTGCTGTCTCTCAACAAATAAGAGTAGCATTCTATAATGAGAAATCCTTTTAAAGGATTGACCTATATTTCTCTTACACATTTTATGCACAGCACAATAGTAATAAAACAAAAAAGCTGAAAATTATTTATAAATTATAACTTTTTTTTAATTGGAGGATCATAATTGGGGTATTTGTGTCCATCTGAAATGGGCTGACTATGGATAGCCAAGAAATTGAACCATGGATGAAAATATCAGGGCAGAGGGAATGGGGAGACACAGAAGCATGAGTAAAACAAAAAATGTTTAAGGGCTAGGGTTTGGAGGTTTGGTTTTGGGGGGTATTTTTTGGTATTGCTTTTTAAACTGAAAACTTAGGATTCAGTCAAGGCAGGAGATTATTTTGTAACACTGAAAGCAGAGTCCTTTAGGAAGATTTTTGGGTGTGGAGGTAGAAGAAATAGAAACAAATCTGTAGCGTCAGGAACTGAGAAAGAGAAACTGAATCAGTTTAGTCAAATTAAGTCCCCAGAGGGAACTTCCCCCCAGAGGAAAGAGGGAGCACAGACACAGAAACATCTAGAATAACTGATGAATTCAGTGGTATAACAACTGAGCACCAGAAATTTTTTTTTACCAACTCTGGGCATCTTTATCTAATTTACTAATTATTTTTTTTTATCTCATTTGATAAATTTGTAAAGGGCCCTAGTTCCCTTTCTTTGCTGTTACATATAAAGCAGAGAGATAGAATGGCACATAGAGGGCTGAACCAGCAATCAGGAAGACTCACGCTCAAGATTCATTTCTGATATGTACCACATATATGTTGATGGGCAAGTCACTTTAGCAGTGCCCCCAAGCAGCTTTTTAAGATTTGAAGTTATTATATGTTATATCATATATTATATAAATTAGTAGGGTATTTGCTCATTTACATTTTCAGCCAGCTAGCTAACATTTATTAAGCACCTACTATAAACCAAGCTAAGGGAGCTTGCAGTCTAATAGGGGGACAGTGTGAAAACAACTAGGTAAAAATGAGATAGATACAGATATAGCTATCATGATAAAATGTAATACATAATATACAAATAAAATATATACTGATAATATATTACATGATGTATACGAGAGAGAGAATTTTTTTTTTGGAGGGGGAAGGCAGAGCAATAGGGGTTAAGTGACTTGCCCAAGGTCACACAGCTAGAAAGGAGAACAAGAATATTGAGGATAGTCTCAGTGGGAAGGCACTAAGATAAAGTACTAGTAAGGGCTTCCTTGCAGAAGGTGAGGCTTTGGCCAAGATTTGAAGAAGAGGAGGTAGAAATGAAGAGGAGGAGATAAGGGAAGGAGATGTTATAGATATGGGGGACAGCCAATGAAAATGCAGAGGAGGGGCAGTGGCTAGAACCCTGGAGTCAGAAGGACCTGAGTTCAAATTTGAACTCAGATACTTAGCTGCGTGACCCTAGGCAAGTCACTTAACCTCATTGCCTTAAAAAGGGAGGGGGGGAAGGAAGGAAGGGAGGAAGGAAGGGAGGAAGGAGGAAAGGAGGGAAAGAAGAAAGGAAGGAAGGAAGGAAGAAAGGAAGGAAGGAAGGACAGAAAAAGGGAGAGAAGGAAGAAGAAAGGGAGGAAGGGAGATAGTTGTGACTTACTCATAGTCACACAGTTAGGGAGTATCTGAGGTTGAATTCTAATCCACACATCTCTTTTCTCCCAACATCCCTGTAAGACTGATTTGATATTATGTCAGCTGAGGAAACAGGCTCAGAGAAGTTGTGAGGTATCTGTGGTCACATGCATCCTGATAGAACGTAACCCCCCTGAGGACAACAACTGATTTATTTTTGCCTTTTTTTCTGCTTCCTAGCACAGAGCCTGGAACATAGTAAGAACTTAAGTATTTTCTGACTGATTGCTGTTTGATAGTAAATAGTTGAATGTTTTGTGTAACTACACATGTACAACCTATATTGAATTGCTTATCTTCCCAGTAAGGGTGGGTAAGGAGGGAAGAAGGGAAAGAATCTGGAATTCAAAGTTGTAAAAATCAAATTTTTAAATAATATATAATAATTATTGTTGTTATTATTATTTTTACATGCAACTGAGAATAAGATATACAGGCACTGAGGTATGGAGATCCACCTTGCCCTACAGGAAAGTCGGAGAGGGGATGAGGGAGGATGTAGGAGAGAGCAGACTGGGGAGGGGGTATTCAGTGGGATCGCCCTTTTGGGGGGGATGGATAGGGGAAAGATGGGGAGAAAATTTGTAACTCAAAATCTTGTGAAAATGAATATTGTAAACTAAAAATAAACAATTTTTTTAAAATAGCAAATAGTTGAACCAAATCTGAAATCCACTTATTCTTACTCCACGTCTAATGTTCTCTCCATTATTTGAAGCTGCCTCCCACTAATGAGCACCTATTTATTCAAGACTAATTTGTAAACATGATAGGCAAGAACTGGATGCTTTTAAAGAGGAAGAAAGATTTCTTTTTATTTCAAGAGGGGAAAATGATACCCTCCTTATGTGGAAAAAGACTTTCACTAAGGTTCATGCAAAGATACATCTGCCATGAGTATAAGCAAGATCTCTCTGTTCTACAACTTCCTGAAAAGCAGATGGAGAGAGCACAGACACCAGAAGGGAGAAGTTTCACAACCTTAATGAGCTCAAGCAGTATCCCCTAGGCCCCAACTGGGGTGCTAGAGACAGCTCAAACCAGTTCCTAAGAGCTGATTATTAAAATTTTAGGGTGAGCGTTTATACCCCAGACATCAGCAAATGCTGATTATCTAGACTTAGGAAAGTGATGGAGACGAAAAAAAATTATGCAAGTCACTATTGACATGAGAAATGCAAATTAAAAGAATTCTGAGATACCACTTCACACCTCTCAGTTTGCCTAACATGATAGAAAAAGGGATGTTCCAATTCTATACTCACTGGCATCCTTAAGTTAATAATCTGCCTTTCCTAATTCCGGCCCCTTTAATTTTCAAGAGATACTAGAGGGTATGTGGAAAAATAGATACATTAATGCCCTGTTCAGGGCAGTTAAGTGACTCAGTGGATAGAGTAGCAGGGCTTGAAGTCAAGAAGACTCATCTTCCTGAATTCAAATCTGATCTTAGATGTGTGACCCTAGGCAAGTCACTTAATCCTGTTTGTCTCTGTTTCCTCATCTGCAAAATGAGCTGGAGGAGGAAATGGCAGACTATTCCAGTGGTCCCCAAATGGGATCATGAAGAGTCAAATCACTCAGCAATAGTGCACTGTTGGTGGAATTGTGAACTGGTCCAACCATTCTAGAGAATGACTTGGAATCATGTCCAAAGGGTTATAAAACTGTGCATATCTTTTGACCCAGCAATACCACTACTAGGTCTGTATCCCAAAGAGATCATAGCAAAGGAAAAAGAACCTACAGAAACAAAAATATTTGTAGCTGATGTTTTTGTAGTGGCAAAGAAATGGAAATTAGGGAATGCCTACCAATTGGAGAATGGTTAAACAAGGCACAGTATATGATTGTGATGGAATACAATTGAGCTATAAGAAATGATGAGCAGGATAGTTTTAGAAAAACCCAGAAAGACTTATATGAACTGATGCAAAGTGCAGTGAGAAGAACCAGGAGAATATTGTACAAAGTGATGACAATACTGTGACAATCATCAGCTTTGAAAGATTTAGCTACTCTGATCAAAACAATAATTTAAGGTAATTCCAGAGGACACATGATGAAAAATGCTGTCCACCTCCAGAGAGAGAACTGATACCTCTGAGTGCAGACTGAAACATACTTTATTTTTCTTGGAGTGTGTGTGTGTTTTCTTTTGCAACATGAGTAACATGGCTAATATGTTTTATATGACTTCACATATATAATCAATATCATACAGCTTGCCTTCTCAAGGGATGGGAAAGAGTGGGGTGGGAGAGAATTTTGAACTCAAAATTTAAAAAAATGTTAAAAGTGTTTTAAATTTAATTGGGAAATAGTTGATGAAATAAGTAAAATATATTTTATAAAAAGAATGATGAAGAAAACATTAATAATGCAGATTAAACCTGCAAGTGTGCCCTACTGTGTTTTCCCCCTGGAGAGTCAGTTGTTAAACATTTACTAGCAACCCCCGGCCCTAACCATAGCTTCCCTGGAAACTGTGTACCCTAATTAAAAGCAAAGAAACTAAGGAATAAGTCTTTTGAGTGGTAAGTTGGTACAACCAACTGCTTTAGTCACTGAAAATAAACCTATTTCTTTAGAACATCAATCACTTTGAATTAATTTCTTTTGAAGTGTAGTCCGTGGTCTAGTTTCAGAGAAATATAATTTTATCACTGAAGATGTTAAGTGACCAGATATTATCTACTCAAGTCAATTTAAGTGAAACTGAAGCATGCCTGGAGACCAAAAGGAAATATGTAGTATATAGACCTCAGAGAAAAAAGAAGAAATACCAATACTTTGCTACTCCTCCGGCAGGAATTCAGTGCACAGCTTTCATTTTGCCCTAATAGCTGTGTGATTGTGTCTCTTTTCTATGATCTCTTTGGGAATACAGACCTAGCAGTGTTATTGCTGGATCAAAAGATATGCAGTTTTATAGCCCTTTGGGCATAGTTCCAAATTGTTCCCTAGGATGGGTGTGGCCAGAATAGCTGCGTAAGCTACTGGTACTTTCTTCAGCTTTTCAGGTGGCATTATGTAATTTTTTAGACTTTCCATGAGAGGGAGGGAAGGAGTGAACCTCCTCTGCCTACTCCCATATGACAGTGAGAGCAGAGAGGGCATTCATTAGGTAATTATTGAACCTGCATCTTGGAGCCCCTTTTCTGCTTAGTTTTCTGTCCTGAGCTTATGTGAGCAAACAGCAATGTTGAAATGGATGCATCCACTCTTGGAAACAACGTTTTGAATTTGAGATGTCAGAACTCTTGGGTTCCTCAGTTTGTGATGGCTGTACTATGCAAGGTGTCTCTTATTACAGTCTTTCTTGGATGAAAAAAAAATAACCACAGACAGGAAGATGAGCTCAAGCACTAGCCTGTCTTGTCAGAATGCATGGACTTGGAAGAAATTATTTGGACAGGGCAATGCTGAGGTGAAATGTAGAATGCCTTTTCTTCAGTCCTAGAAACAGCATCCTCCTGGGAGAGTGTAACATTACTCCAGGAGAGTGGTTACGTTGCTTTGCTTTTGCTTGGTTAAGTTTTTTGATCAGTGCATATTTGTAGGTTTTATACGTGTTAAGAAAATCAATATCTACCCTATCACTGAAAAAAATATAAGAGTTACTACCTCAGAAACAATCCAGCCCAAGCCCTTTCATGTTACAGATGAAGAAACTGAGATGCAGGTGTGGCTAAGTGAATTGTCCAAGATCATACAGGCAATAAACATAAAAAAGCAGAATTTGAGCTGAGGCCCTTTGACTCTACCAGCCAGTGTTTTCGCACCAAATCTCACTGCCTCTGAGATAAGTTAGAAAATTGGAGTTAGAGGGGCTAAGAAGAATGGGGCTAGTGGATAAACTAATTTAAATGGTAAGTCCAGGAGGATGTGAAAGCAAGGCTTTCTTGCTCCTGTGAGTGAAAAGTAAGAATGAGGCTATTTCACTTAAAATGGCAGACCTGATAGTGCAAGGTGGTTCCGAATGGATGTATACAAGCTCCAGATTTTAAAGTTTCTGATCTAGAAACTGAGAACAAACTGGTGCTTTAAGATGTGATATACTTTACTTGTTATTTAAGAGACCTGTTATATTATATTATAGCTTGTTTCCCGATGGTATCAGCTAGATATTTAAGGGATAGTCTTACATCAATAGCCATTCTAAATGTCTGTTTTTATTAGCACGTACGCTCCTATTAAGGATGATCACCCGTGGAGTGTTTCCCGAAACGCTGCTGCTGGCATTACATCTTCTTTTTTCTAGGAAAAGTTTAGTAGAATTCTCTTGCTAAGTAGTCCAAAATATTTCTGAAATTGATTTTTAAGTCATTTTGTTTACATTTCAATTTTCATTTATTTAATGGAGCCTAGGATATTGCTTGGCATGACCAAGATTCCATTTTGTTCCAGTAAATTCTGACGTGATTAATTTCTGCCATGCCCAGCCAATAAACCTAGCAGATGGTTTCCCTCTTCCCCAAATGATGCATAGCACTGTCCCCAGTGAGGAAATAAATTTTGATGCATGCAAATAAATTCCAAATCAGTGAAATTAAAATGAAATGTCTTTACTATAATGGTAAAAATCTGAGCAAATAAATATTGATTTTTTTCAAAATGCAGAAAATTCAAAGAAATTATGATTCTCCAATTTATTACATATCTATTATTCTTTAAGGATATATACTCAAAGTAAAACTATTCAACTGGCAGTCTAATTTCTTCCTGATCTTTTTAACTAAAAACTAATGAGTCATGTATGTATATTTCTTTCTACTTGGCTGAAAATTTGCAACAAAAAAAAAAGCTTTTTTTTTTTTCCATCTTCTGCTTAAGTTCTACAAATCATAGTATGGCAGTTACACAGGGTTTTGGAGAGCTTTTCTACTTCAGCTCAAATTCAGGCAAATTCCTGTGAGTCTGAGTTGTTGCCTAATTCAGTGAAAGCTCCCTCACAACAGTCACTCCCAGCTGCCTCCTGGCTATCTTTGTCAGCCCCACCCAGTCTCATTCTTTCTCACTCCTTCCCTGTGCCTTCTGGAACCTGTGTTCTGGTGGTAAACAAATTGTCTTTCATATTTGTGAGGATTTAAGCAGCCTCCCAGCTCCACTAACTGAAAGAAACACCAGGTCTGGACCCAGGATCCCTCCTCCAATGGTGATCCTGCTGGACTTGGATAAGAATCCTTCACTGGTTGGTGGTACCAGTCTTTGAGGACCTGACTTGTTTCCATCCTTCCTGACAGTCTTTCTTACTGGGTTTCCTCTAAATAAAGATGACTTATTTTTAACTTTCTCTCTGCTGAATCCCATCATAGCTGTGTTATGCCTGAAGGTGCTTGGCTTTTCCTTGAACTATACCTTGGAATATGAAACCACAGACTTCATTAAGACAATAATAAGCCTGTGTCCTCCCCACACCTCCACCCCCGCCATTATTTGTATATATTTTGTATTTACTTCTATGTGTACATGTTGTTTTTCCCAGTATAATGTAAGCTCATTGAGACCAGGAATTCTTTCACTTTTGTCTTCACAGATTCTGGCTCATCATAAGTACTTCAAACATATTTGTTGAATTGAATTAAATTGGCTATAACCAATGCTTATTTCCAGTTGAATGTTGAAAGGGCTTGAGTATGAATAGGCCTGGTTTTAGGCTACATATAGATACATCCTAGGACCAGCAAAAGGTTGGAGATAAAAATTTTGGTCCCCTAAACTCACAGAACTTTTACAGAGGCCTAGAAGAGCTATAAACTTGGGCAAATCATTTAAATTCTCTGGACCTCAGTTTCCTCATCTGCAAAATGAGGCATGGACTAGAAAAGTTCTAGTACAAGGAGGGTAGACTAGAAAAGTTCTCCAACTTATTTGGCCTCAGGACCCCTTTATACTTTAAAAAAATTATTTAGAATCATCCCTCCAAGATATTTTGTTTATGTAGGTTATATCTACTGATACCATATTAAAGATTAAAATGTCTGAACATTATTACAAAAATAGTTTTAATCTTACAGATCCTCTGAAAAGGTCTTGGGAGTACCTGAAGGTCTCTGAACTACTTTCAAAACTACTGGATTTAAATGATCTCTAAGGTACCCTTCCAGCTCTAAATCCTAAAACTCTCGTAGTAGTAGTAGTAGTAGTAGTAGTAGTAGTAGTAGTAGTAGTAGTGGTGGTGGTGGTGGTGGTAGTAGCAGAAGCAGTAGAAGCAGAAGCAGAAGCAGCAGGGGGTGGAGCCAAGATGACAGCGTAGAAGCAGCAAGGTCCCGCAGCTCCCACACCACCACCCTAAACATCCAGAAAATTATGAGCCCCGATAAAGTCTAGGACTCTGAGACTCACACAAAAATACAGAAAACACATCTCTCACTCAAGGCAGCTCGGCAGCAGGGTCTCATCGCGGCAGCCAGAACGAAGGCTGGAACAGCCTGAAGCCGAGACCGTGGCCAGGCCTGGGCGGTGGGAAGTAGCCTGGCCGAGCTGAGCCGAGCCCCCGCAGCCAGCCTGCAGTGGTTCTGCAGCCTCCAGCACCTCCACATCTGCCAAGGCATGAGGAACGGGATGGGAGAGGGGCAGCTCTCACCACAGCAGAACAGAGACCCAGCCAGCCCAAAAACACAGCCGGGGCCTCACTAGGCCCCAGGGCAACCTGGAGGAGTGAGCCTCCCAAGCCTCTACTTCAAAGAAAATCTAAAGCACCTGCCTAAGGGAATCTTCAAATCCTCAGAGACTGGTTAGTGAAAGTGAAACTTTGAAAATTAATTTGGGGTTGGTAAAGCAGTTCCCCAATCTGCCCCTGGGGCAAGGAAGCAGTGGGGAAAGGGAACTGCTGGAACCAGGGGGGGGGGCCCCCACCAGGCTGCTTCAGAGCCCCTGGCCTGCAGACTCCGCAGCAGGGTTGAATCGATTGATCAGGGCCAAGTGTTCTTGCGTTGAGCAGCCTGGATCCAGATTGTGGTCTTGGGTGGTGGTCCTGGGGTTCACTTTCAGCAAGCCAAAGCTGGGGGGACTTGCAACACCCCCCCTAATAGCTCTGGCAGTTGGGAAAACCCCAGCAATTTGGAACAGAGCTTCCCCCCCCAGAAGCAGAGTTTCACAGACCTAAAAAACCCAACCAATTAATTGACTGGCCAACATGAGGAAAAGGAGGCAAAATAAAAACACCAATAAAACTCTAGAATCCTTTTTTGTGGATAAAAAGGGTC
>JAQQSW010021416.1:0-10664 GCA_028646575.1 Pseudocheirus occidentalis
CTTCTATTTGTATACCCTATTGTAGAACAGCAAACTACATAACCATGTTTATTCCAATTAAGTATTTAGCAAATATTCTTTTAGTACATCTCTAAAGACTTTAAATACAAAGCAAAATTGAAGGATTCAGTATGTATGTCTGTTTCAGCCAAGGTTCTTTTGCTTTTTTTCCAGTTCAAGGTCTTTGTTCTAGAGGACTGACATTTTCTGAATAATGATCCTTGGACAGGTGAACTGCTAGTGTACATAAGCTCAAAGCCTCATACCTCAGGCATGAAAAAGGCCATGCACCAAGTCAACCCCTGACTTATTTCAGAATCACTACTTTCTATATTTTCTTTGCTAAAGGGGGATATGTGGCTCAAGTGGAATCTCCAGGGATCAACAATCTACCTGAGCTCTTCATCCTATGTCTCAGGTGGCATCATTAGAGAAATAGACACCCTTATTAGAAGTACTATAGCTTGCAGGGGTCATAGATGACCAAAAGTGAATTGGCACAGGTGAGACCCTAGCATTCCGAGAACCCAAAAGGAGAGGAGCATTCAACTTATCTCCACTGGGAACAATCAGAGCACAAACTATAGGTATGAAAGCCAGTAGACAGTGGAGCCAGAAAGTCCTAAGATCCATAAACTGCTTGAAATCTGACACCTGTTAAAGACGAATATTAACAATAATAGCTATATTCTTCCTTTTCTTCTTGCTAGTTAAAGATGTATATATTTCATGGGGTCCATGTTTTAATTAATGCTTTTATGTTTCATATATTACCATGCCTTTTAAATTCAAATGGTGACTTGTATATTCTTCAGGTAGGAAAAGCCCTACATAAGTGTAAGGTTATTATTAATCTTTATTATTAATATTTAATACTCTAGTGAATAATTAACCACATTACAAATCCACCTCTTTCCCATTTTTTTTTTCGAAGCTCTTCCCTTTATCCTTCCACTAGCACACGATGCCACTTTTAGCTCTGATTATTGCTTGCCTTGAGCACGAGGGGGTTTTGTGCCTCAGGTTTTATGTCATCTCTCCCACCTCATCCCTATCTTTTTATCTGCCCCAAACTGCATAGAAGTAAAGTGGCTACATCGACTAAAGTTTTAGAAACGTTTTAATCAGGTGTTAATATTCTATTTTCCCTGATAGTGCTTCTCTATTCCCTATACTTTCAAAGAAAATTTTTGGTACAATAAAAAGAACACAAGACTTAGGCTTAGAATGGCTAAATTGGATTCTCTCTCTACCACTGAATTGTGTGGTTTTGGGGGAAATCCCCTCTCTCTGCCTCAGGTTCTTCATCTAGAACCTTCTTTCTTTTCTAGTCTTACACATTACTCCTCTTCAAATCATTTATAGTCAAGTTTTCCTCAAGTCCTTTCTCTCCCCTCATTAGTTTTCCAGTATCTCTAACTTAGCACCGTTTCCTACCCTGGGAATGCATTCCCTCCTCATCTGTGCACCTTGGAATTCCTGGTTTCCATCAAAACACCTTAAATTCAACATTCTACATGAAGGCTTTCCTGATCCCCTGACTTTGCTATCCCCCCAAAATCAATCTTATGCTAAATTTATACATCCTGTACATGCTTATATGTGTATATGTGTTCATTAAAATGTGAACCTATTAAGGGTAAGAATTATTGGGGGTAGGAATTATCAGGGCACCCATCTCATTCATTCCCTTGGCCAAAACTCCATGGAGGAAACGTATAGATACTCCCTTCTCATGATGGGACTTCACCCATGGTTATATTCTCCTTTGTACTACCCCTAATTTCTTCCACTACATATTTAGCTATCCTACATGACATTCAAAACCTGTTTTTTTTCTTAAGTTGAAAAAATTCCTAGTTGCCAAAGTGATGGAAAGCAAACTGCTATGCTAATGGAATGAACTATGAAATGAGCAGAAAATATCAAATTAGCTTCTATCTAGACATACATAAGCTAATTCATCTAGAGAAAAGCCTACAAAATATAAAAAAATGAAATGTGACCTGTGATTTGCCACTCAAGAAAGATCTAGAGGTCATTGAATAATGTTCCTGGAACAAAATAATTTCCTGCTGTGGCTATATTTCTGGGAATCTAAGAGTAATAGAAATAAAACAGAAAGCATAGTTTTATTTCAATAAATAAATTGAAATATTGAAATAAAACTATGGTACATATTCACCTAAAATACTTTTCCAGCTTGATGAGTACAAGTAGAGGAACACACAAGCAGTCCAGAGAAGTTCCAAATAATGGTGCCTGGAAATATCAAGAGAACAAAAGCCTTCTCTAATCTATCCTCTCTACTCAGTTGTCAAGGGGATTTTTATAAAATCTAGGTCTAATTAGATAAACGACACCACAATGATCAGCTACAATAGTTCCCTATTACTTGCTGGAACAAATAGAAACTTCTCTCTTTTTTTAAAAAAGCATTTATGGGCCTTCATAGCCTGGTCCCTTCCTACATTTCCAGTCTCCTTATACTTACTCACTTCCACATATTCTAACATCCAGCTACACTCACAGGCTTATAGTTCCTCCAAAACAATAATCTATCCAATCTTGTAGCTTTTTATTGACTTCCTTCCCCATGCCTAGAATATTCTGCCCTCTCAGATATACAACATAGTCTCCTGTGTCTTCTTTAAGACTCACCTCAAATCTCACCTTCTCTAGCATCATCTAGTCAACCCAGTTACTAATGCCTTCCCTTTCCAGATTACTTTCATATTCTCTATATATGTTTTATATATAGCTTGATGTAACTTGATATTTATATTTTGTATCCCTTATTATAATGTGTGTTCCCTAAGAGTATGGATAGTCCCACCTCTTTCTTTGAGATAGCTAAATTACAGAATGGGAAATGTACTGAACCTGGAATCAGATATACATGAGTTCAAACCTGGCCTCATGCATTTAATAACTGGATATCCCTAATCAAGTCACTTAATTGCTCTAAGCCTCTCATCACCTGTAAAAGAGTTAACAATAACAGTACCTACTCTCATGGGTTGCTGTGAGAACCAAATATGATAATGTCTGTAAAGTTCTTTTTAAGCCCTAACTTACTAGCTGTTATTATTATTATTTTATCCGCGTCATTAGTATTAATTATAATGATGATGATATAACCTTGGGTTCAAAGGGACAATTGCATTGGTAACTTTTATAATTGGTGGAGACTGATTATTCAGCGTCTCACATCTACCTGAGAAGCAGGAGAAGTTGTTGAAAACTGGAGGAAAAAACACATCTTGGTCTTCTGTCACCTAGATTTTAGAAGTCCTGTCATTTCAGACTCCCCCTCAGCTCCCTGAAGAAAGATCCTGGGGAAAAGTTGGCACTTTGGGGAGGTAGCACTTAGATCATATCCTAATTCTTAATTTATTTTATTATAAAAATTAGAACAATTTCACCTTGATCAAGATCTAAGATTCTCTCTGTCTCTGTCTCTCTCTGTCTCTGTCTCTCTCCCTCTGTCTTTCTGTCTCTGTCTCTGTCTCTCTCTTTCATAGCTCTATTTGAGTATTCTACCATTCTGCTTAATAAGTATCTTGATATGTTAATTATATTTCCAAATAACTATGTCTCTACATATTGATTTTAAGTTCTTTGAGGGCAAGGATTATTACTGAGATAATCAGGGGTTTGCTAGTAGAATGTTAACCCACGTAAATAAAAGGTAGAAATTGAAGGTAAATGAGAATTTGCCATTATACAAAATCTCTTTGAACATTGTAAATTATTGTAAGGATTGTTGTATCACAGCAGTGATATGAGAATGACAGAAGACCCCAAATAAGAAGAAGAGCCTATAGGAAGAAAGTTCAGGCAAACACACATCATATTAATAAGAGGTATAAATTGAATCTAAGGTCCAGGCTAGCCATCCAAGGTAGGTCAAGGTAGAGAAATGGAAGTAAAACAGTACATTTGTGCATAATGTATCTAGATATCAAAATGCCTTTTGTCATGAAGAGTTGGACACAATTGAAAATGATTACATAAAGATTTATGAGCTTCAGGGAAAGAGACATAGCAACGAGTCCTTTGACAAAACATGTTCAGATAAAGAAAAAGCCAAAAGTGAGGCAGACTCCTACCTAGAAGGGAAGAGACAATATTAACAGATTTCAGAGAGAAAACAGAATACTGTGTTCATGTTTTGTTCATTCTCTCTACTGAAGTAAATGACATTAAACTATGAAATTTAAACAATTATGAAATTTGGAGTCTTATTAATGATTCGTTTAGCTGGTTGGGGTAGTTACGTGGTACAGTGGGTAGAGCACTGGAGCCTGGAGTAAGGAAGACTTTGCTGAAAATCAAATCCAGTCTCAGAAACCAAGATAAGTCATTTAGTCCTATTTCTTTCAGGTTCCTCATTTGTAAAATAAACTGGAGGTGGTAAACCAGTTCAGTACCTTTGTCAAGAGAATCCCAAATGGGGTCATTAAGAGTTGGACACAGTTGAAAATGACTGACCTGACCTGATTCAGCTGTTATCAGTTCAAGAGGATAAATGATATTCCTGGATAAGGAAGAAACTTACAGGTGTATTGTCATCAACCTTTAAGGAGTTATGAAAAACAGGACAGGGTACAGAAATACAAGAAAAGGGCAAATGTATACCTGATGTATAAAAATAAGGGTGAAAATGCAAGAATAAATTCAGCTGTGATCTATAGGACAAATAACATAAAGTTTTGGGGGAAATGGGGTACTTGGAGGGTGATCACAAGGAATATGGATACACTGAGAAGTCCTGTCATCATTATAATGGTGCATAATATGTGTAGATATCAAAATGACTTCTGACATAATCTCAGATAATATGTTGAAAATGGATTGGATAAAAGTAGTTAGGTGAATTTGTAATTGGTTAAATTATCATATAGTTTCTCATTGCTAAATTTATTGAAAAACTTACTCCTATCCCACAACCACCCATAAGTTCTTAGACAAAACACTAGATTCTCAATAACATTTGGGTAAGAATCCTTTATTAATCATGGCTAATAAGCTACTGCCAATGTATTCACTTTTATTGGTTGGACAAAGCACATATATGTATGTATATATATGTGTGTGTGTGTGTGTGTGTGTGTGTGTGTGTGTGTAGACAGACAGACAGACAGATAGATAGATAGGTAGATAGACAGACAGATATAGTAAAAATAGAATATTAGGAGGCAGAGCCAAGGTGGCAGAAGAAAGGAAGTGACTCTTCTGATTTCTTCCACAAACCCCTCCAAATAATGATTCTAAACAAATTCTAGAGGGACAGACCCACCAAAAGATGGAGTGAAACCATTTTCCTGCCAAAGACTACTTAGAAAGTCAGCAAGAAGAGTCCATTACATCAGGATAAAAGAGGAACATGGTTAAGTGCAGCACTTGACAGCACAGACCCAGCACCAGAAAACCAGGAGCAGGCCTTGGGGTACCTCAATCAGTGGCAGCAATAGTGTTTTCCAGACTTCTCAACCCACAGATGATAAAGGCATCAGACAATAGATCAGAGGGAGATTTACAGCATTCTCTTTGTGGGCACTAAGGGTAGGGTTAGGGTTCTGTTACATTGCCTATACAGTATTTCACCACATAATCATCACAGATTTTATGCCACACAGTCTAAAACTTGGGATACTGACCCCTCCCAACTTTCACACCAGAGCCCAGCTTTAACATAAATTTCAAAGTAAATAAATAATAGGGGAAGGGGAAATGACCAAACAGCAACAACAAAAGGAACTTACTGTAAAAATTTACCGCAGTAAAGGAAAAATAATACATGAATACAAAAGAAGACAAGAATGTAAGAACAACTACATGGAAAGCTTTAAAGAGGAAAAACATGAATTGGAAATGAGTCAAACATGAATTTGTGTAACAGTTAAAATGATTTTAAAATCAGTTAAGAGTGATAGAGAGAAATGTGAAAAATGAGAGTAAAGAAAGAAAATTATGAAAATAAAAATAATAGATTATTAAAAGAGACATAGATATTAATGAAAATAACACCTTCCTTAAGTAACAGGATTGGCTGCGTAGGCTAACTGGCAGAGTGAATAGAGTACCAGCCTTGGAGTCAGGAGGACCTGAGTTCAAATATGGCCTCAGATTTAGCTTAACTCTTACTAGGCATGTGACCTTGGGCAAGTCACTTAAATGCAATTGCTCTCCCCCCCTCTGAAAAGCAAAAAAACAAAAACAAACAAACAAAAATCAACCAACCCCCCAAAAAACAGGATTGATCAAATGAAAAAGGAGGTACACAATTTTATTGATGAAAATAACTCTTTAAAAGACAAAATTGGTCAAATAGAAAAAAAGAACAGATGGACAGAAACTCACAAAACAAATTAATTCCTTAAGAATTAGGGCAAGTGGAAGCTAATGTTTCCATGAGACATGAAGAAACAGTAAAACAAAGACAAAAGAATAAAAAGAAGAAGGAAATGTACAATATTGCATTGTAAAACAAACCTGGAAATAGATCGAGAAGAGCTCATTTAGAAATTATTGGACTTCCTAGACATCATATTTCATATATATATATATATGAAATATGATGGAGAAAATGTCTTAATTCCTAGAACTTGAAGGCAAAATAAAAATTCAATGAATCCATTAATTACCACCTGAAAGAAGTATGAAAATGAAATATTCCAGTAATGTTACAAATTCCATAGAGCCCAGATCAAATAGAAAAATACTTCAGGCAGCCAGAAAGAAATAATTTATACTTCTTGAAGCCATAGTGAAGATCACAAGAAAAAAAATAGCTGCTGCTTTGTTAACTGATTGCAAATTAATGTCAGAATATGATCTTCTGCAAGGTAAAGGACCCATAATTACAATTAAGAATTACATACCCAGAAGAATGGAATGCAGTATTTCAGGGGAGTGGGGAAAGAACATCTAATAAAATAGAGTAGTTTAAAGCATTTATAATGAAAAGACCAGAGCTGAATAGAAAATTCGACAATCAAATGCAAGACTCAAGAGAATCATAAAAATGAAAATATGAAAGAGAAACAAGTGACTTGATAAGATTAAACTATTAATAGTTTGTTTGGGAGGATGATACAGAGTTCCTAAGAACTTTATCACTGTTAGGGAAGTTAGATATAGGGCATGAAAGTGAATAAAACTTGTTGGGGTGATCTCAAAAATAAAATGCATGGTTGAAAATAGGGATGAAATGTGAGAAGGGGGAAGAAGGAAAGAATGGAGATAATGGTCTCACATAAAAGAGACACTAAAGGTAGAGATTTTATAGTGGAGGGCAAAATTGGGGGGGGGGGTCAGGCAATGTTTTAAACTCATTCTCATAAGAATTGGTTAAAGTGGGAAGGATATAAATACAGATTCAACTGAGTATAGAAATCTATCTTGCCCTCCTGGGAAATAGGAAGAGAAGAGAATGTGCAAAATAAAAGGGAAAGCAGATTAAGAAGGCCAGTTGTAAGAAAGAAAATAAACTTTTTTTTAGTAGGGATAGTATAAAAAGAGAGAGAAAAGGATGAATAGAAGAAAATAAGATTGTGGGGAAGTGTGCTGTTGGCAATCATAGCTGTGAATGGGAATATGATTTCACCCATAAATATAGTATTTACGGGAAACACACAAAACAGAGAGATACATACAGAGTTAAAAAGGGTCATGATGGCATAGAATCTATTATGCTTCAGCTGGGATAGCAATCATGATCTTAGGCAAAGCAAAAACAAAAATAGATCTAATTTAAAAGATAAGTAGGGAAACTATATCTTACTAAAAGGAACCATAAACAATGAAGTAATGTCAACACTAAACATATATACACCAAACTGCATCACATCCAAATTCTTAAAAGAAAACTTCAATGAATCACATGAGGAATTGGGTAGTAAGATTGCACTAAAGGGGGATCTTAACTTTGCCTTCTCAGAACTAGATAAATATAACCATAAAATAAATTTTAAAACAGAATTTAAAAATTAATAGAATCTTTAAAAAGTTATGTGTGACAAACATCTTGAGAAAACTAAATGGGAATAAAGAGTTGTGTACCTTTTTCATAATTTTACATGACACCTTTGCAAATATTGACACATAAAATCACACAAATTTTTAAAAGTGGAAATATTAAAAACACACTTTCTAGACCATACTATAACAAAATTATAAATAAAAGGCCATGGAAACAAAGATAAAAAATTAATTGGAAAAAAATACAAAATTTGTAGAATGCAGTACTTGAGAGAAAATTGTTTTTCTAAATAGATGAATCAGTAAAAGAAAAAATATATCAATGAATTAAGCATGCAGCTAATATTTATGCAGCTAGATATTTATCTAGAAGAACAAAATAAAAATTCTGAATTAATAATCAAAATTGAAATCTTAAATCAAAGAAGAGATTAGAGAAATGAAAATATAAAAATAAAACATTGAATTAACAAATGAAATTAGGAGCTGGTTCAAAAACAATGAAATAGATAAATTATTGGTTAATAGGACTTAAAAAGGAAGAAAGCAATGTTATCAATATAAAAAATTAAAAATGTGAATGCATCACCAATGAAGATGAAAGCAAGCAATTATTCCAATTATTTTGCCCAGTTATATAGCAATGAAATTCATAAACTAAAAAGAGTGTATATTTACAAAAAAATGGTCGAATTAACAGAAGAGGAAATATAATACTTAAAAAACCCTATTTCAGAAAAATAAAGAAGTCAAAAAACCATAAATGAGCTTCCAAAAACACTATCCCCAGGGTCAGTTGGATTTACAAGTGAATTCTACCAGACATGTAGGGAACAATTAATTCTAACATAATATAAACTATTTGGGAACAAAAAGGTAAGCAAGTTCTATCAAATTTCTCATATACCACAACTATATATGATTTTGTTACCTATACCAGGGAGAACAGAAGCAGAAAGAAAACTACAGACAAATTCCTTAATGAACATAGATATAAAAATTTAAATTAAAGTACAAGCAACAAAATTCCAATAATATATAATAAAGAGTATATAATATAAACAGGTGTAATTTATATCTGGAATGCAGAGCTGACTTTGGAAGACTATAAGCATAATTGACCATCTCAGTAATAATAGCAACAAAAATCTTATAATTATTTCAATAGATGCAGAAACAGCTTTTGACAAAGTGCAATACCCATTGCCATTAGAAACACTAGAAATCAAAGGAATAAATGAAGACTTTCCTAAATGAAAAGTAATATTCTAAAACCAGGAGTAAGAATTATCTGTCAGGGATAAACTTGTAGCCTTCCCAATAAGATCACGGCAAAGGTATTATGTCCTATATCATCACTATTATTAAAATATTATGAATGCTAGCTGAAATAAGACATGAAAAAAAATTGAAGGAATGAAAATAGACAATGATGAAACAAAACTATCACTCTTTATACATGAAAGAATTCTAGAGAGAAAACTGAAAAGCTTATTGAAACAATGAATAACCTTAGCAAAATTTTAAGTTACAAAATAAAACTTTGTAAATTATTAGCATTTCTATATACTACCAACAAAATCTAGAAGGAAGAGATAGAAAGAGTAATTCCACTTAAAATAACTGCAGACAGTCCAGAACCCACAAAATGACAGAGTAACCCAGCTCCCGCTGAAGGCAGCCCAGCAGCCAGATGGAAAGGTTTCATTGCAGCACACAGGGAGATTAGATCAACCTCTTGAGGTTTTAGCCCCAGGGTGTCCAGGAAAAGCCACAGCTGGACCTTTCAGTAGAGAAGATCAATGGCAACTGTGGCAGTTTCCAGAATTATCAACCTATAAGAGCCAAGGACTAAATGAAAGGTCAATGGAATTCAAATAAATTTGGGGGAAAGGGTCTCGCATACTGCCTCCAGCGTAAGAAGCAGCTGAAATAGCAGCCCTGCAGTTGCCTCCATGTGGCTGTTTCAGAGTTCCTGGCCTGCAGATTACAGGGGGGCCAAACAATCATTCAGAGGCTAAGTGTTCATTCCTTGACCTGCCTGCATCAGGATTGTGGTCTTAGGTGGTAGTCCTGAGGTGTGTGACCAGTGAGCTAATGCTGGTGGGGGCTGCAGAGATGGCAGCATATGTTATTGTTGTTATTATTATTATTATTATTATTACGGTAATTGGGAAATATGATATACAGGCACTGGGATAGGGAAATCCATCTTGCCCTACCAGAAAGTCAGAGGAATGATGGGGGAGGATACAGGAGAGAGCAGATTGGGGGAGGGGGTATACAGTGGAATTGCTGTTTTGGGGTGGTGGGTAGGAGAAAGATGGGGAGAAAATTTGTAACTCAAAATTTAGTGGAAATGACGTAAACAAGTAAATAAACAAAAATTTATTTAAAAATAACTGCAGACATTGTAAAATGCTTGTGATAGAACTGTTTAGACAAACCCTGGGGTTCTATGGACACAGTCATGAAACATTTTTCATATAGGTAAAGACAGAATTGAACAATTCAAGAAATATTCATTGTTTTTGTAGGCCTAGCCAATTCAATTAAAACAATAATTCTACCTAATTTACTCATTCAATGCCTTACAAACTACCAAAAGCTTATTTTAATAATATGTGTATGCATGCATGCACACACACATGTGTGCATATATGTATATGTGTGTGTGT
>JAQQSW010021417.1:0-10663 GCA_028646575.1 Pseudocheirus occidentalis
GTCCAGTCCTCAGGGGTGAACAGCTCCCAGGTCCTTGTCCAGTCCTCAAGGCAATCCCCAGCACACACTGAAGTTCACAAGCACACCTCAAACCCTTCAGGACTTCTCTTGCCTGGAACTCAAGGATCAGCCAGGCCACCAACAAACAAAGTCCCATCCTGTTCATGTCTTCAGTCAGCCACTGAGCCCACAAAATCTGTCTGTCCCTGAAATTCTCCTGCTTATAAACACTGGCCTTCTCCCAAGTCAACATGGTTCAGGGGAGTGTCTCAGCCAATGGCATTCTTCCACTCAACAGGGAAATTCACACCTTTTCACCAGAGGACAGAGTTCTATACTTAACACTAGGTTACTAGGATCTACTTAACATCTGATCAAACAAATTAATTACCATTACATTCTCCTGTCCAGTGTCCAGTTCCTCATGCCTTTGCAGATGTGGAGGTGCTGGAGGCTATAGAACCACTGCTGACTGGCTGCAGGCCTTTGTTCCGGCTCCTTTCCACAGTCCCAGGCCTGGTCGCGGTCTTGGGTTCAGGCTCTTCCAGTCTCCGCTCCGGTGGCCGAGCTGAGCCCCTGCTGCTGAGCTGCCTTCAGCGAGAGGTGTGTTCTCTGTATTTTTGTGAGTCTGATAGTCCTAGACTTTCCTAGACTTTGTCTGGGCTCATATTTTCTGGGTGTTTAGGGTGACGGTGTGGGAGCTGCGTGACCTTGCTGCTTCTACGCCGCCATCTTGGCTCCCAATCCAGAATGGTGGTAATCTTGATAGTAATAGGAAAGATCAGATGGTGGAAGCATGGAGGTAAAAATACACAGGTTATATTTAGGCAGTTTTAGTAGGTAGAGTTTTAATAGGGAAGTAGTGGGTGAGAAAGTTAGAATTGGAAAAATAGGTTAGAACCAAATTGTGAAGGGCCTTGAATATTAGACTAAGGAGTTTGTCTTTTAAATAACAGGGAAGAATTGAAAGGTTTTGAGTAGATTCGTTTTGAACCTTAGATTAGAGACAGAGAGACAAAGTAGAAACAGATCACGTTGGAAATTATGGTGATAGTCACAGAATATCAAACACAAAGGGAGATCATCTAGTCTAATCCACTAATTTCAAGAAGTAACTAAAGTCCAGAGACAAGAAGTGACCTCAGGCATCACATCATAAGGCTCTAGTTTAGGGGCTGGGTATTGGATGAGAGAAATGTAGAGAACAAAAAGATGGTGGAAAAAAGAAGAAAAGAGAGAACCACAGGATCTGCTAATGGATGTGATAGAGAGGAAAAAAAGCTTAATCTAAAAAGCAAATGAGTTGATTTTTTTTTCTAAAAGAAAAAAACACACACAAATGAACAAAAAGTAAATTAGGTGAACTCTAAAGTTCTCTTCTATTTCTGTGATTCTATTGTTTCTTCATTCACTTGGGATTAGACTCACTTAAGAAAATTAATATTACATTTTCGCAATCCCTTCATTCATTTCTCAGATGCACAATGCACAGAAGACACATTGAGCATATAGGGTAAAGCCTAAAGGGACAGCAGACAAAAGGATGAAAAGACATTTGGCAGACCCAAGGGACAAGTGCATAAGGAATAATGGGGATAGCATTGTGTAGAAACTAGTCTGGTGGTTCAAGTGTGCTATGTTTGTGTGAATATGTGGAAGAGAAAAGGAGGGATGGGTTATCTAAGAGAACTTGATTTATATTTACTCATTCCGTTGACCTCTACCATGAACCTCTGAAGCTCAGATCTTTAGAATCAACAACTCCTTTACCCTATTGGTTTTTTTGTTAATAAATTGAGTGATGTAGAGAAGAATTTTCGTCATAAAAATAAAACCTCAGATCTTTTTATGAGACAAGGGTTTAAATTCTAAGATCTTAAAATTTAACAGTATCTCTTAAAACCTAATAAAATTGGACAATGCAGTTATGATTGTTAGATTTATTATACCCATTATAGACAAGCAAATTATTAATTTTTTAAAATTGCCTTTCAAGATAAATAGGAACTCTGAGAAAATTTTAAAATATTTAAAAAGTATTTCTAGTTTTGGGTTTCAGCAGGAGAGCCTTTTAGTAAAAATATTTTAGAACCCAATTCAGCCATAGTCTTTATGGACAAGCTAAAGTTAGGCATATTTATGTTTATAGAAACAATACTTTTGAAAAGTATGTTAACTAGAGTAGAATAACCATGCTTTCAGAGTTTCCATAAGATCCTAGGAAGAAATATGTTTTTCTTTTGCTTCCCCATTGAGACATAACCCTGGTCTCAGACTTCCCAAATTTAGAAAAGGCTTAATATTGTCCTTGAAGTGTGAATATTTATGACTTTGTTCTCATTCAAGTAGTTCACTGCTAATTTAGGACCTTGGACATTTTTCTTTTCTTTTACTTAAGATATAATCATTTCTCCAATCTCCCCTTCCTCCCCTCTCCCTGAACCTGACCACCTGCTGTTGATTAGGACATTGACAGCACAGATCTTGGCAGATGGTGTGAGTATATCATGTATCATGGGCTAATAAGATGAGTACAGAAGTTTTCAATCTATTCCCACCATAACCTTTTGAGATGTAAACAAGCTGTCTAGTCTCCCCTAGAAAGAAGGGCTTTGTTGAATCTCTTCATTTTCCTGACTTTAGAAAGCATCAATTTGGCAGGTGATGCTAACATTTTTTCATGCACTACATGATTTATTTAAGGGCAACGAAGATGCCAACAATGGGACTGACCTACTGATTCAAGTGGCATTGACTTAATGGGTTTTCCTCCTGGAGGAAGATCTCTCTGTAGTCTGCAGGGCCTTCCTGTGATCGTAAGATCACAGAATCATGAGTGATTCTGTGCATTTAAAGATTAAAGAAACCTTAGAAATTCTTTAGTCCAGTCTTTGTTTTATTTATGAAGAATTCAAGGCCCATAGAGGTGAAGTCACTTACCAAAGGTTACATAGGTATTAAGTAGCAGATTTAGAATTCAAATCTAAGCCTTATAACTCAAAATTCACTTTTCTTTCCATCATATCATGTTTCTTTCTTCCTATAATAAGAAGACTTGTTTGGGCTTATGTTACCTGGATCTTCCCTTCTCCCTTCCAAACCTGGTAATCATGACCTTGAGAAAATAACTGTCACTATTTTTTTTTTTTTTTGCATTTTGGAGGGGGGAAGGTAGGGCAGTTGGGGTTAAGTGACTTGCCCAGGTGACATGGCTAGTTTTTTGTGTTAAGTGTCTGAGGCTGGATTTGAAGTCAGGTCCTCTTGACTCCAGGGCTGGTACTCTATTCACTCTGCCACCTAGCCACCCCAAATGACTGTCACTATTAAGTCCATAGTTGCTTAGTATGAATAATAGGAAATCATAATAATTGATAGTGAGGATAGAAGGAACAAGTATTTATTAAATGCCTACTGTGTTCCAGGTATATGCTAAGTACTTTGCAAATATTATCTCATTTGTTCCCCACAACCCTGGGAGGAGGTGCTATTATGATCCCCATTTTGTAGCTGAAGAAACTGAGGTAGATAAAAATTAAGTTATTTGCTCAAGATGACGCAGCTAGGAATTTGAGACTAGATTTACACTCTAGTGTCATCCTGACTCCAGGCCCACCATTCTATTCATTATACCTTCTAGCTGGGGGCAGTGCTAAATCATTTCTTAATGTTCCTTCCATTTCCAAGATCTATGATTTTGAAAAAATTGCTTGACTTGTAAGAGTGCCAGAACATTTGAGTATATGACAATTCTTCTGCTTATAGGGACATCTCATAAGCCGTCATCATTGATCATAGTCAGGGTTGCAAAAGACTTTTAGAATTCTGTTTCCCCTTATCCTGAACTCATTAATTCAGTTTCAGAGCCAACTGTGGAATTCTTATCTGTAGTAAGGAAGAATTAGTCCTCAAAGAGAAGTTGTCCAAGGTTAGGAATGAGTAGGGTGTTTTTGTTTGTATGAACATTTGATGATAAGCTGGTTTAGAGCTTCAAAACCAATCAGTCAGTCAGTAGGCATTTATCGAACCTCTGCTACATTCTAGGCACTGTGCTAAGCCCTGGGGATACAAAGAAAGGCAAAAGACAGTCTACTTTCAAGGATCTTGTACTCTAATGATAGAGACTACATGAAAACAGCTGTGTGCAAACAAGATATTTAGGATAAATTGGAGATAATTAACAGAGGGAACTCATGCATTAAGGGGGTCAAGAAAGGCTTCTTTCTTGCAAACAGCAAGATTTTAGCTGGGACTTGAAGGAAGCCAGGAAAGATGGAGATAGAGATGAGTAAAGGAAAGCATTCCATGCACAAGGAACAGTGAAAATACCTGGAGTCTGAGGATAAGAGTGCTGTGTTCAAGGAACAGAAGGAAGCCAGTGTTACTGGATTGCAGAGTATATGTTGGGCAAGTGGGAAAAGGAAGGTTTAAGGTGGAAGAAAACTGAAAAGGATCATATAAAAACTCCAGAAAGGACTTTTGGTTTTTAAGAAAAGCAAGATGAAACACATATTCTGCCCTCACCTTCAGCCCAGTGGCTTTCTGAAGCAAGAAGAGACCAACTCTACCCCTCCTTCAATAAGTGAACTTTATTATGATCCACCTACCTCACTATTAAGTAGAATGGGTGGGAAATGACTTGTTCCACTGATAAGAAACTGTTATAGGATCCCCTGACAGTGCATGCCAACATGGAGTCTTTTATCACTATACATTTTTCCAACAGACTCTTTTTAAGTGATAGAGTACTTTCAAAACAAAAGTATGCGCACACACCCCCCCAACCTAAATAAAGGAACTATTTGTCTTGATATCTTGAGATCACAATAACCACTGGCTCTGGGGATTTATCCATATGTTCTCTACTAATTCTAATCCTAATCCTAATTCAGATGATCTAACAGATTGTACCAATCTGTAACTCATGCAAGGAAAACTACAAGAGAATGGACTTATAAATATAGAATGTAAATTTGAAGTCTTTTTTCACATATAGCAGAGTATTAGCATTCTAGATTTTTGCAATATTAGAAGTAGATAGAACACTACTGTGTCAGTGTCTCCTAAAACCCTTTGAATTTTACCTGTTTTAAGTCTCTGGAGTAAGAGAATACAACCTTTAAAAAAGAATTTAAAAAAAAAGAAAAAGAAAGAAAAGAAAATACAAACTCCAAAAAATAAGCTTAGAACTGTGATGAGAGTATTTATGTTCTTGTATACTTTGCAAAAGACATTTATTATGTTTTTTTAAGATATTTGGACGTCTGCAGCTCTAGCCTTTGGTGCAGTTGTAAAGCGACCAAATTACTATTATTATTATTGTTATTATTATTTGCTGAGACTAGATTTTTTACACGTGC
Source organism: Pseudocheirus occidentalis (assembly GCA_028646575.1). NCBI lineage: Eukaryota > Metazoa > Chordata > Mammalia > Diprotodontia > Pseudocheiridae > Pseudocheirus > Pseudocheirus occidentalis. Next base: position 5,358 of record JAQQSW010021417.1, read on the forward strand.
ATTTTTCTTAAGTTATCAGTTTTATAAATCTGTGTTCAGATTTCATGTTTTGTTAGCTCACTTTTTCTAATGGAGGCTTTGGTACCTTACCACATGTGGTCTGGACATGTGTCAAAGCCTTGTTATATTTATAATTAGTATTATTTTACTGAATGGAATAAATTTTACCAGGTAAATCAACTCATTAGATTTTCATCCCAGTGTATAGTGCTGACGAAGTGTAACTGCTAGCAATGAAATGAATGAACTCCCTCCCTCCATCTCTTACTGAGATTATTCAGTAGACTGGTGGCAGATTTCTTAAAACCTAAAATGATTTTCACTCTGTAATTCCCAGTATGCCAATAATGGAGAAACTACTTGTTTTGATTTTGTTGAATACTTGACTCAATTTTATTACAATATGAACTAAATGTACTACTACTAAGTAAGAAGTTATATAACTTTTAATTTGGTTGCTATTAATTTTTTTGGTTCAGGCAATATAATATTCTCATGGATCCTTTATAGATCTTATTGAGTTTTTTTCTTTTTCAACTAAATAAAATGCTTTTTTTTTTTTTTTGCTTAAAAGCGCATGCCAAGTGAGTTGCCTAAGAATATCCTAATTATGTTACTTCACAAGAGGAGGCTCTGAATAACAAGTACTTAATTTTTTTAGTTAAGTTTTAGTTAATTTTTAGTTAAGTACCAGTAGAAAACCAACTCAGTTATAACTAGATTTTTGTCTCTTTAAATTTTGCTACATAAATGCATCTTTTTAAAAAAGATACAGAGTTTATTTAATAGCCCATATATCTACTTTCTTAATTCACTTAGGATTGCAAGAAAAGAATCCCAGATTTTTTTTTTTGGCTTCTCATTGTTATTTCCCAATGTATGACTTTGACGTTTTGTCACCATTTTAGAGTTTAAAATTTTCAGCTCAGAACTGAAGAGGCTGGTTATTTCCTCTTAGGTACTTTGCCTGTAAATAGCATATGCATGTCTATCAGCTGAAGAGTGATTATGGCTTCGTGAACTGAACAACTAGACTTCAGTGATGAATATATTCAACAGACAAAGATTACCATGATTTCCCACTCAGTTATCTTCTTATTTATTAAACTCTTTATTAATACATAATTCTTTCCTGATGTGCTTTGGTTTTTACTTATGAAGAGATTAAAGATTTAGAGTTGGGAAGAACTTCGAAAACTCACTCAGTTGAAGTACACTCTGCAAAAACCAGATATGATTCTGTGTCTACAATGGTATTTGATGGTAAAGATTATTAATACCCTTTTAGACCAGCTCATTTCCTTTTATTAGCATGTGGACAGTTTTTAGCTGTGATCACCCAAAAATATCATTCCCCTTCTAAAGATAATATTAAAGAGATTCAAATGATTGGAGCCTTTGAGGAACCAGAGTCTTTTAGTACTATCTTTTCTGTAGTGCCTAATACCACAGAGAAAAATGTAAATGAATCAGAATTAATTTTATGGTGAAAGAGTAGAAAGAAGAGAATCAACTGGGCAGTGAAAGATTTTATTGATTTGATTTGTTTTGCTCTCATTTTAATCAATGTGGCTAAAGGTTTAATATTTTTATTAATTATTTAAAAGAACCAGCTTTCAGTTTTATCACTTCTATAATCTTTTTTTTTTTTTTGCTTTCAATTTATCTTTCTCTAATGGTCAAAATTTCCTCTTTTGTTCTTGTTTTGGGGTTTGTATATTTGTTAGGTTTCTAATTTTCTAAATCCACATTCAACTCATTAATTTTCTCTATCTACTTTCTTAAAAGTATGCTTCTAGGAATATAACTTTTCTTCAGAGAGCTGATTTAACTGAATTTCAGAAATGTTGGCAAGTTGTCTCATCATGCTTATTATCTCTTACAAAATTATTCATTATTCCTTTAATTTGTTCATTGACCCATTCATTATTTAGGATTTAATTATTGTCTCCATTTAGGTCTGTACATTTTATTTGTGCTCCCTGAACTGATTACTATTTTAAGGTGTTATGATTTATAAAAGATGTATTTATTATTTCTGCCTTTTATATTTATTTTTAATTTCTCTTTGCTCTAATACAAAATCAGTTTTTATAAAAGTGCCATATGGCATTGAGAAATCTGCAATTTTTTCATTCAGAAAGTGCCATTATTTTTTAATTCTAATTTTCCAATAATTTGTTCAATTAGAAGTATGGATTTATAAAAACATCATGTCAGAGTAAGATGTAGTCCCCCTGTGCCAATGATGAGACTGAACCTCATGCTAAATCCATTTAGCAGCCAACATTTATGAAGTACTTACTCTGTGCTAGATTCTAAGAAGCCATCAAGGATAGCGCAGATTATCATCTTGCCCTATTTCCTATGCTGCACCGTTTGTATTATCCTAAATGTTCTTTAACATTTATAATGACATCTACTTGAACCCAACTTCTCTGGAGTCTCAGGCTGGCCTTCTCACTACTATGACATGCTGCTTCTTTGGGCTCAATTTCTGCCCCTGATAAATACTAGCTGTGTGATCATGGGGAGATATTTAATCTCTCAGTGCAGCCAAGTCAGCTTTCTAAGATGGCTGCTGATCTGCATCAGTAGAGAGAGTTTGCCTCTCTATTCCCTCACTAATCAAATGGTACTTCCAAAAAAATAATCCAACTGTAATGATTAGAAATGGAATTCAATCCCTAAGGACCATATTTCTGTGCCCCCCCAATATTCACTATATAACTGTGGATAAGAGCTTTGTGGGTCTTAAACTATTGGTATTAGTATTAACATGAGGAACCTATTTCACAGTTTGACCAAGAATAAATGGGAGTTCTAGGCCAATAATGTACTAGTTACTTCTTAATTCATCTCACCTTGCTCATAATGGAGATATGCATGCAAATTATTTGACTAATGTTTGCATCAATACAGAACATAGTGAGACAATTATATAAACATTTCTCTCTCTTGTTTTTTTGGCATAATAGGAACTTTCTAACAATATCTCTATGCACATATTCTAACATTCTTGGAAGTTTTCCATTTCATCTCTTTTATTTAACTTGCAATATGTTGATTTTGTTTTGTTTTGCTTTAAATAAGGGTTTCATTATTGTTGTTTTCTAAAATGGTAAAGCACCAGTTGCTTCTTAGCAAGATCAAGACTAATGTTTGTTGGGGAAAAATCTTGAGATTTTAAACTCAAAATGACCCAACAATGTAATACAGTGTTTAAAAAATCTAATTCAGTCTTGGGTTTATTAAGACAGCCCTGGCTTCCAAGAATTATAAAGTACTGGACCTCTGTTCTACTTAGACTACATCTAGAATATTGAATTCTGTTCTGGGCATCACATTTTAGAACAGGTGTTGGTAAAATGGAAAGCAACCAGAGAAAGACAACTGGTATAGTGAAAGGCCTTGAGTTCATGCCAAGTAAAAATTGGTTAAAACAAGTGAGGATTCTGCACCTTGAGAAGAGAAGGGTTGGGATATTGGAGCATAATACCTATCTTTAAGTATCTGAAGGACTGTGTCCAGGAAGATGGATTAGAGTTGTGTTTGGTCCTGGAGGGGTAAAATTAGGAGCTATGAGTTGGAGATTGCAAAGAAGTAAATGGAGGCTTGATGAAAGGAGAAACTTCCAAAAAATTGCCTCTCCAAAAGTGGAAAGTGCTGCCTTAGAAGGTAGTGACTTTTCCCTTGTTGGAGGTCTTTCAGCAGAGATTTGTTGAGTGGGTTCTTTTGTACCATATAGGTTGGATGGTTGCTGAGATCTGTTGTGATTTAGAAATTTAGTGATTCTGTTCTATTCTGCTAAAGCCGTGATTCTCAGGTATGCACTTGTTCTAAAATGATGCAGGGTAGAGCTTTACAGTTAGAAGCATCAAAAGTAATCTTTTTCACTTCCTCCCACTGTGAGTATTTTAGAGTAGGCCGCCTCCAATCCAGACGTAAAAATCTTTCTCTCCCTGATGGCAATAGTGTCCTGGGAAGTATAAAGTGACTTCCTTCCCCTCCATGTTTCTGAAAATGGCCCTGGATAATTTGAATAATGCTGCCCCCTGTCCCAAAAGGAATGAATCATGGTGGGCTGAAAGACAATCAAGGATCCTTCCTTGATCCTGCTAGACCTGTCGAAAGCAGACATGTACAGGCCTAGATGTTGGCTGAAAGAAGATTTAAATTATGGTGTCACCATGAGACAACATGGAACTGGGAAAGAGAGCCACTTTTAAAAGGCACAGAAAGATAGTAGACCTTGTATATGTCAGGGCAAAGGCCATAGGTACTGAAATATTAGAGAAGGACTGTAAAAAAGCAGAGTTATATTTTGGACTGGAATTCAGGCTAGTAGAGGTCCTGGTGAAAGGGAAATGGTCTCTAGGGAATAGCCACCATCTGCTGGAAGCTAAGGAGAATAACAGGGAAGTGGGAGATGCCGGGCTGGACAGTCAAAGTAGCCAACCTTGGGGATTAAATTGGAGAGTATCTGGGGGCAAAAGCCATATGAAAATAGTATTGTGTATTTATCATGCCTGAGGACCTATAGAGGAGATGGGGGGAGTGGTGAATGGAGTCCTATCTGGAGCCATAATACAATGACTAAAACTCTTCAGACCCATAGGGAGAGACGGTTCTAGAGTGAGTCCTGTTTCTTTCCCTTAACTTCAATATAAACCTTTTTGGGTTTTGTGGGTCTGTGTGCTCACAGATAGTAATTCCAGATTGTCTTAAGAGGAAGCAGTGAGCCAAAAATATTCCACAAAATGAACCTAGGCCTTTTGTGTAAGGGGGGAAACTTTGATACAGTGGTTATATGTAGAAGTATGACATTTCTAAGATATACTGACTGTACACATGGGTTATCCAAGGGACTTTCACATATAAGGGTACATTCAATATGTGAAAAATGAAAATTATATAGTGTGTATTTGACCTAAAGTTAATATATTAGTTATAAGAAACATTAAACCAGTATTGAATCTACACTAGTTTTTGCTTATCTCTTCAGAATTTAGAAGAGCTGGGCAGAGAGGGGAGGAGGATAACTCATCTCTCTCGAAAAAGATGCCTGGGGAGGGGCGGAGCCAAGATGGCAGCACAGAAGCAGCAAGGCTTTGCAGCTGCCACACAACCACCCTAAACGCCCATAAAATATGACCCCAGACAAAGTCTAGAATTCTCAGACTCACAAAAATACAGAAAACACATCTCTCACTGAAGGCAGCTTGGCAGCAGGGGCTCATCGCGGCAGACCAGGAGCAGAGGCCGGCCCAGCCTGAAACAGAGACTGTGGCCAGGCCCAGGGTGAT
>JAQQSW010021418.1:0-10663 GCA_028646575.1 Pseudocheirus occidentalis
ATGACATATAATTAGAAAAAATAAAAACACTATTAAAAATAAATGAATCTATTCCCTTCTACTAGTGCCTTATGAATGAATCACAATTCTGTCTATGTACCTGCAGTCAGTGAAAGTGATTCCTCTTCACATTGTGGTCTCAGAACCAGGTTCCAAATGTTTGTGCATTCTACAGATCTCTCCTGGTCATTTCCATTACACATCATCATGGCTTTCCCACAATCATGCTCCACAGCCTCTTCCAGATGGGAACTGCATCAGCCATAATTTGCACATGCTCACAAGCACTGGAGTCATTACCCAGTCCCTAATTACATATAAATTGCTCCCCTTGTTCTCCTCATTCCCTTTTGCACCAGTATTATTGAAGACAATCCATATGTCCAAAAGTATTTTAAGTATCCCTTTTATAGTGACAAAGAGGCCCTGGATAATAAAGACTGCCCATCAGTTGGGGACTAACTAAACAAATTATGGTATGTGAATGGAATGGCTCATTTTTGTGCCATGATGAACTATGAAAGGGATGGTCTCAGAGAAATCTGAGAAGACCTGTGGCTATGTTTTTTAATATGCCAGTGGCCTGGTAAGGATCCTAGTATAAAGGCTACCATTCCAGAGCTTGGGTACTTTCTGATGTTCATTCTACAAGTTCACATCAGCGTCCTTCTGATTATCTTTTTTTTTTAATTTGTATACCCATCACTTAGTGCAATGACTGATATGGAGTAGGCACTTAATAAATGTTAATTGGTTTTCTTGTTTTAATTATAAAATTTTCTGATGTTTTGCCATTTGCATTCATTTCTAGAATGTTCTCCCTCCTCACTTCTGCCCCCTAGATTCTGTCATCTTTCAAGGCTCAGCACAAATCCTAGCTTCTGTTGGAGACCCTTTAAAGTGTCTGCTCCTTGCCCTCCTCCCCCGCCTTCAATTCTTTCCCTCTGAGATTTCCTTCCATTTACACTGTGAACATGTAACAGAGCATCACATTACAAGCACAGTGCATCAGTGTGCTTGTCTGATACATATTCCCTATATGGAGGAGGTTAGAGATCTTGCCTCTATGAGAATCAGGATGCTTTATAATGTAGATTACCTCAGATAGATTGTGGAGAAAGTGTACTATTTGGAAACTAACCCTGTCTACTAACCCATGGTTGGGAGAGACATTTTCTGTTATCAGTGTTGCTGAACTGAAGATGTTTTTGAAAAGGTAGTAGAAAAGTCTGGTAGAAGTAAGAAATTCTGTGACCTACAACCACCTCAAATATCTATAAAATGTGACTCTAAACAAATTTTAGAGCTACAGAAAAGGCCTTTATCAGACTTAGCCATTCTTGTCAGCTCTTACGCTCTATTTAACAAGTTGGCTCCCTATATTTTGTAATTTTGCTGGATATTTGAAAAGAATAGCACGTTGTGCATGGCAGGTTTGCAGTTCCATGTACAATTATCTTTTTTATAGTACTGTGTTATGGAACTACTCGTTTTATTCCATAAATTAATTAATTAACTAATTAATTAATACAGATTAATGTAATTAAAAAATAAAAGGGGAAACAATCTTTGTTTCCAAAAAGCAACAAACTCCAGTGTGCTCCTCTTTGAGGCCATGTGAATCATTGATTACAGTTCTGGATCCTTTCCTCTCTTAAGCATTTGTTCCTTCACACTAGGGGAAGATGGCCTGGCATTCCAGCATCAGGCTTTGCACCCAGCTTAATATTGGCTCCCAGAGGAGCTAAGAGGGACCTTTTGACCAGTAGCAGCTGAAATGAGGAGTCATTGAACAATCCTACTGCATCTGAACATGGACTTGGTGGGAACAATGTTACATATAAACTATGAGTGAGACTACTCCAACCAGAGATTTGGGGACCCAAGGTTTTCTGCATAAATATTTACACTTTGCTATTGCTATTTCTTCAAAGTGAATATCCCTTTAGGAAATCTGATGGATATTAAATGATTAAACTGAAATGGGGTATTACTTGCTCATTCCTAAAAGCAGGGAAACACAAGCAGTAGGCTTAAGCCTTGGCTATAGAGGACAGACAGATAAGATATCAAGCACCTCAAGAAGAACCCTGTCATAGCTAGCAGGGCTCTCAGAGACTGAACCAAAGGAATCTCACTATATATACATTTTGTGAGTAGTTAGCAGGGATGTACTGGTAAATGTTTCACAAGCAGCTCTTCACTTTTAAAAAAGTGACTTTAATCCACTTTTAAGTTAAATTTGCATTACTGACATTTCCCCATCAATAATAAAATAGCATTTTTGATGAGTAAAAGGCAAAGTTTATTTTTAAGTTAAATTAGCAAAATACAAAAGAAGCAAATATGTAAATTGGATAGGATACTAAATATAATATAGGAAAAGCAACTCTGTGCCCCTGTTAGTGATTCTTTTATGGTCTTTTCAAACTTTTATTTTTAATTAATTTATTGCTAGTTTTCAACATTCACTTTGACAAGATTTTGAGTTCCAAATTTTCTCCTTTAGCAAGTGGTTGACTTGATTTTCTTGATTTTCTTGCATCACTGTCATTTTTCTTCCCAAGTTTTTCTCTACTTCTCTTACTTGATTTTTACAATCCTTTTTGAGGTCTTCTATGGCATGAGACTAATTCATATTTGTCTTGGAGGATTTGGATTTAGGAGCTTTGACTTTGTTGTCTTCTTCTGATTGTATGTTTTATCTTCCTTGTCACCAAAATAAGATTTTATAGTTTGGTTTTTTTTTTGCCTGCTTGCTCATTTTACCAGCCAATTACTTGGCTTTTTAGTTCTTCGTTAAGGTAGAACTTTGTTTCCAGAGTGGAGGGTGTAAATCACATGTTTTGTGTAGCTGTTTTCTGAGATATGTCTAGGGACCTGTAAATTTTCAGTACTTCCCGGGTTATATGATCATAGGAGAGGTGTTTACTTCTCTCCTTGTCTGTGCTATGGTCTGTGAGTGACCACAAGCACTCTTTTCTGCTTTGGAACTGTGAGGAGGATTCCTTCTCCACTGCCACCATTCCAGCGCTCTTCCTCACCCCAGGACTGCTACCCAGGTCTGTGACCCAGATCCAGGCACAGGCAAAGCAAGAGAATCCTATCTCAGTGCCAGCAAGGAGATCCCTGTAATCCCCCTCTGATCAGCCACTTGATTCCCCCATGATCTGTGGGCCAAGAGCTTCAGAAGCAGCCAATGCCACCACCCTGGGTTTCAGACTGGACCATGCTCTTCTCTCACCCAGGTGCAACAAACCTTTCCTATTGGCTTTCTAAGCTGTCTTTGGTATTTGTAGATTGAGAAATCTGGAAATCATCATAGCTGCCAGTGATTCAGTTACCTGAGGCCTGCTCCGGGTCTGGTCTGTTTTTGTGATTTTGCACCGGACTGCGCTGCTCTCTCAGAATGGTGCAACAGAACTTTCCTGTCAAGCCTCTAGGTCATCTCGGGCTCGAATTTTGCTTCTCTCCGTCATTTTGTGGGTTCTGTTGCTCTAGAATTTGCTCAAAGTCATCTTACAGGTATTTGAAGGAGCGTAGGAGAGAGCCCAAGTAAGTCCCTGCTTTTACTGCACAAGCTAGGCTCCAGCCTCTTCAATAATGAAACAATAAGCCCTGATCTGTTGTGGTCTTCTAGTCTTTTGAGGTATAAATTCTCACACTGGGAATCTAACTATCGGTTCAGCAAAACTTCCCATAGCAGATCTGATATCTTATAGATAATTGCATATTCTCTCCCCCATTAGAAAGTGAGCATCTTGAGAGCGGGAACCACTTCTGGGGGGATTTCTTTGTGCATCCAGCACTTAGCACAGGACCAGACACATAGTAAGTGCTTTATAAATGCTCATGGACTGACATAATGCTTCTTCAAGAGAAACGTTCTGATTATCAGCATCCCACTCAATTCCCCAAATAAAGCAAACCAGAAGACTTTTCAGAAATCATTTTGTTACCTACTTTCAGCTAGCTTGTGTTCAGTTCTCACCAAATATACCTCACGAAAATGCCCTCCAGAGAAGACAACCTTTTTCAATACCTTTTCTTCCCATTAAGCCCCAAGTTATCAGAATAATGATGTACTGTATCCAGGAGTTGGGAAAGGAGAGTTAGTGAATGCTTTTTTCTTTTTTTTTTTAAGAATCCGCTTTACATTTGCATGTTAATAATCCTTTGGGGCTTAGACATCAGTACTGTATTAGCCGTCTGGTTTGGTTCAAAGGAAAGTATAGATCTATGCTTTCTATCAGCCTATAGCTTGTACTCATCTCATTCAAACAAAGAATGCTATTTGCCTTAGTCTCAATCACTTTCTCGTTCATTGTCATCTTCTTTCGCCTACAACATCACCTGTGCACCAATACTGTGCTGGTTTTGTTCAGTTGTTTTTCAGTCATGTCCAGCTCTTTGTTACCCTATCTGGGTTTTCTTGGCAAAGGTATTGAAGTGGTTTGCCATTGCCTTCTCCAGACCATTTTACAGATAAGGGAACTGAGGTAAACAGGGTTAAGTGACTTGCCCACGGTCACACAGCTACTCAGTGTCTGAGTCATGATTTGAACTCAGTAAGATGAGTTTTCCTGACTTTAGGCCAGGCACTCCATCCACTATGCAACAATTGGCTTTCTGGGGGGAAAAATTGTAGACCTAATACACTTTTAAGTTTAACTCATCTGATTAAAGCTTCCTCCATCAGTTTCTTGAATCTAAACAATTGACAAAACAATAAATCAAGCTCTGACCTGAGGTATTTGTTGATTTCTGGGATGTAAACACTCATATTGAAAATTTGACAGTCGACTTCCCTTTAACCAGAATCAGGCATAACCTTGCTTGTATCAGCTGCTTTGCCATCTCACTTCTCCTGAAAGAGCCCTTGGTCTGAGACTAGTGATGGAATTCTAGTGGAATATGAGTCCTTCAAATTGGTCAAAACTAGCTTGTTTTTTCTTACTCTCTCTAGCGTCTGTGGGCAGCTTTGTGGCACCATAGTGGCACCACAGAGCGCAACTTCCTGAGTTTAAATCCAGCCTCAGACATGTAGTAGTTGTGCAACCCTAGGCAAGTCACTTAACTCTGTTTAAACCCTGTTTGCCTCAGTTTCCTCATCTGTAAAATGAGCTGGTGAAGGAAATGGCAAGCCATGCCAGTATCTTTTCTGAGAAACCAAAAGGGGTCACAGAGAATCTAACAGAATTGAAAAATGACTAAACAAACATCTCTAGTGCCTAGCAAGCCCCTTTACAACAATAGTCTTAAACACCGCCAAATTGAATTAAATTAAATACCAGTGTATCTCACACCTACACTACCATTACCTCCTTTTTCTGCCTCCAAGTCTCCAAATGCTCCTATAATTTTAGCATACCTATCTAAAAAAAAGTTTTTCTGTCACTGTCACTTTAAGGATATTCCCTTGTAATAACTCATTCTTCTATAGAGCATTCCAAGAGCTTTAGTGAACTAAGACATCCTGTACAATGCAGGGCTTTCAAGTTTGCCCAGTGTTTGACATGCATTTACATGCATCTCAATGTAAGTTCTTCAGGTATTATTATTATTATTATTATTATCCCCTTTTTGTACAATAGAAAACTAATCTTCAGAGAAGTCAAGTGACTTTCCAACTAAGTGCCTGAGGCAGGACTTTCCTGCTCTGACTCCTAATGCAGGGTTGGTTTTTTTTTACTATACCTTGTCGTTCCTTCAATCAGAGTTCCAGTCACTCCTGGTTAAATGCAAATGACTGATTTGAACACAACCTCCAAAGTTTTTCTCTAGAAAAGAAGTTAGTTCTTCATTACCCAACTTTTATTGGAGAGTTGGGTACAGGAAAAGAGCATTTAATCTCTGCCTGCTTCAGTATCCTCAACTGAAAAATTGGGATCACAATAACACCCAGCTCCCAGGGTTGTTGTGAGAATCTGATGAGGTATTTTTAAAGAGCTTAGCATATAGCAGTGGTTCTCAACCTTCCTAATGCCATGACCCTTTAATACTCATATGTGGGCCTATCTGCTTGTGGGTAGACCCTCCTGGAGACGGATAGAGGAGAGGTGTCTTGGTTCCTAAGACCACTGGAAATATGTGTTTTCTAATGGTCTTTTGGCAACCCCTATAAAGACCCACAGGTTGAGAACCACTGGCATGTAGTGTCCAGTACATAGTAGGAGCATGATAAATGCTTATTCCCTTCCATCTAAAGTGCCTTCTAACTCCAAATCTATTATATTAGTGTAGCGAAGCCATCCCCACATGTAGTATGGGGTATCTCCAATGCAGTTCAAAGGGAGGCCAGAATAGACATCTCTAGCCTCTTTTTTGCTAGCAGCTCACTGGATAGAGAGCTAGGTTGGGCGTCAGAAAGACCTGAGTCCAAATCCAGTCTCAGTCACTTAACCAGCTGTGTGACCTTAGAAGTCACTTGACTTCTATTTGCCTTAATCCCCTGGAAAAGGAAATTGCAAATCACTGTAGTATCTTTGACAAGAAAATCCCATCTAGAGTCACAAAGAACAGATCATGACTGAACAATAAGCCTCTTTCTTTTCCTCCCATCTTTCTCTAAAGGAGATGTTAAGTCCTACAGAGAGAGGGAGCAGAAGGTAGAGGACAAAGTCTTAACATTTTGTTTTCCTCAGGGAAAAGGAATGTCAGGTTAGAATTTTATCCAACTGTCCCTTTAAATATTATTAGTCTAGGTTACATGAACTGATGCAAAGTGAAGTGAGCAGAACCAAGAGAACAAAGTAACAGCACCATTGTATGATAATCAGCTGTGATTGACTTAGCTCTTCTTATCAATTCCAAAAGACTCATGATGGAAAATGCTATCCATATCCAGGAGAGGACTGATGGAGTCTGAAGGAAGATTAAAGCATACTGTTCTTCACTTTTTGTGTGTGTTTTTTTTCTTTTTCAAACTGTAATTTTTTTTCATAAACTTCTTTCACAACATGACTAAAATGGAAATATGTTTTACATGATTTCACATATATAACCTATAACAAATTGCTTACCATCTTAGGAAGGGGAAGGAAGGGAGGGAGAAAGAAAATTTGGAGCTCAAAATTTTATTAAAATTGATGCTAAAAATTGTCTTTGCATGCACTTAGAAAAAATAAAATACTACTTAAAATATTATTAGTCTAGGGCAGGAGTGGGGAAGAGACAGAGAAACAGAGAAACAGAGACAGATCTCTGGTATCCCTTCTAAATTAAAGTGCCCAGTTATGGTTGAGATAACCCTGGTCTCCAAGTCCTGGCTGGTCTTAAGTGTTAATGACAATCAAAGGAAGGAAGATGACAGTGATGGAAAGTGTCTGTCTGTCTGTCTTTATGTTCCTTTCCTTCTCTTCCCAATTTTGTGCCAACCTTTCTGCGTCTACAGCATTTACTTTTTCAGGTGAAATAAGAAAATATCTCCAAAGATACCTATCTTTGAATAGTACCTTCTCTATTACAAATGATGGAAAGAAGAAAAAGAAAGCTATTCACAAAACAGACCTCCAAAATACATTTCTTCTTTCCTGTTTGCCCTTGGTAATTTCACCCTTAACCTGACTTTCTCCTTATTACAACCTGTCTCTCCCCTCTAAGGCTTGGAAAAGCTATGCATATATTTCTTCAAGGTGGGGAATGGTACTAAGAGAGGAGGTCCAGTCAAGTATTTGTATTATATACAACTGGAAATTCCCCAAATTGTCAAATAGATAAGTTTGTTTTCAGTCACCCACTTCTGTCCCGTATCCTTTCCCCACTTTTTGATAGACTTGTCCTTCCTTGTTTTCCTCATTTACCCCTCAAGCCTCTCCTTCATGTACTCAGCATCTGTTCTCATTATTCCTTCATCAGTTTCCTAACCAAAACCTGTCCTCAGGGGAGTATAATGGAAAGTCACTCACACTTAGGACAGAGCTGCCCAATAAAGCTTTCATTGTGGCCCCCAGGACTTCAGACACCGTTCAGACTAACTTGCACTTGACCAAGAATCCCTTATACAACATCCCTGAGAAGTGTCTTCTTGTCATCTCCTTGATGTCAATAGACAGTGAGCAAAGTTCCCATGTTGGATGGACTTTCTGTGGCAAATTTAGTGGAGAGTATGTGTAAGAGTCATACAGGATGGATCCACATAGATGCACTGTCTTCTACATTACTGCAGTTAATATTTGCCAGAGATCAACTATTAGAATCAACACTGTATTTTCTCCTGCCCTCTCCAAATAGAATGTACACTCCTTAGAGGCAGAACCAGTTCATCTTTTGTCTGTGTATCCCTAGTACCTAGCAAACAGTCTTGTTCACAGTAGATACTTTAAAATATTTGTTGAATTGAGTAGCAAAAATTACAACAAATCAATACTAGTCATCAAAATCTTTCTATGCTAGAAGCCCTCCAGCCTGTAAACACAAATAATCCTGTGCCTGTGCAAAGAGACTACCATTAACTGTGTGGTATGAAAAATGACAAGTATAACAAGATTAACCAGGATGTCCTTCCTTCCTTGACCTTCAATACAATTTAATTTTTATATACTGCATTTAGCAGAACTCATAAAAACCTTTATAGGGAGATGTTATAGAGATCAAGTCACTAGGAATCCTGGGACATGAGACAGAGAGCTCCATGTGTTTGAGATCCTATCTAAATGGGTAGAAAATCCCAAGGTTCTCATCTTTGGGCTTGCTTTCCTCATCCTTGGCCATGCTTTTGTAAAACCCGCTATCCCTGGAAGATGCAAACAGGGTTCTTTCAAAATATTTATTAGCTTATTCAATGGCCCTGCCGCTTCTTCTGCCACTGTAGGAAGCTCAGTAAATCCCCATAAGCTGCCTCTGGCAGTCAGACTCTTCTGCTGACACAGTGAGTATCACATTCTGCCTAATCTTGTAAGGACAGAAGCAAGAGTTTCTATCCCCTCAATAACAAAAGAGGGAAATCCATGATTTGTGCATTCAAAGCCTGTGGCCTTGGAATTAGGAAACATTCTTTACTAGAGTGCATCAGAAGCATCCAAATATAATAGATGAGTGTCTAAGGGGGATGGAATGGGATAGGTACTGGACTTGTGATTTCATTGGTATAACACAGGGGTGGGAAACCTGCAGCCTTCAAGCTGTATATGGCCTTCTAGGTCCTTAAGTGTGGCCTTTTGACTGATGCCAAATTGTACAGAATAAATCAAAATTTGGATTTAGGCCATACTTAAGGACCTAGAAGGCCACATATGCCCTGAAGGTCACAGGTTCCCCATCCCTGTGGGGGGATGTAAGTAATTCCTAAGTAATTCCCAAGTGAGGAAGCTCCCTCTTCCAAGGGATGATAATACACCATCCCTGACACTTGCAGTCTTAAAGAGCAGCCTAGAGCATTGAGAGGTCAAATAATTTGTCTAGAGTCACAGAGCGAGTATATGTTAGAGGTCAGAGTTGAATTCATATCCTCCTGCCTTTGGGGCAAGTTTTCTACCTATTAAGTATTATTTTTATAATATGTAACTAGAAAAGTCTTTGCTGGATATTAGGGAGAAGATATCAGTAAGCAGCACAGATATGCAATTAATAAATCCCAGGAAGTGGGAAAAATTCTGGCCTTATGGGTTTAAGCAGGGGTGGGGAACATGCGGTCTTGAGGCCACATGTGGCTCTCTAGGTCCTCAAGTGCAGGTCTTTGAATGCAAACTTCTCAGAACAAATTCCCTTAATAAAAGGATTTGTTCTATAAAACTTGTACTCAGTCAAAATATTGTACCCAAAGACCTAGAAGACCATGTGGCCTTTAGGCAGTAGGCTCCCCATCCCTAGTTTAGGGGAAGCTATAAAACAGGTAGCAACAACCAACTTTTTTTGCTTTTTAAAAATTTTTTTTTATTTTTTTATATCATTTTAAAAAATTTTTAAATTTATTTTCTTGTTTACATCATTCATTTCTTTTTTGTTTTTTTTTTGCTTTTTGGAGGGCAGTTGGGGTTAAGTGACTTGCCCAAGGTCACACAGCTAGTTTTTTTTTTGTGTTAAGTGTCTGAGGCCAGATTTGAACTCAGGTACTCCTGACTCCAGGGCCGGTGCTCTATTCACTGCACCACCTAGCCGCCCCTACATCATTCATTTCAATGAGATTTTGAGTTACAAATTTTCTCCCCATCATTCCCCTACCCCCAACATCAAAACAGAGATCCCACTGTAAAGCCCTTCCCCCGAACTGCTCTCTTTTGTGCCCTCCTGCAACACCCCTCTAACTTTCTGGTAGGGCAGGGAGGGACTCCGCACCCCAGTTTCTGTATATCTTAATTCCTAGTTGTATGTACTGTACAGCTTTAAATTCTAGATTCTTTTGGTTCTTCCCTTGTTACCCACCCCCACTGGAAGGAAAAACAATTCAATACAGGCTGTGCATGTGTAATTACACAGGACATCTTCACAGTGGACATATTGTGACAGTCTGATCATATGTCCCTCCTTCCTATCCCGGCCCCCCCTTTGATCTGTTCTCTACCCTGTCCTTGACCCTTTACTGAAGCGTGCACTTCCAGCATCCCTCTCCCAGACCCTCCCCTCCCCTTCATCATCCCACCTCTCATCCCCATGCCCCCTACTCTCCTGTGTGGCATGATACCCAGTTTAGAGTTAATGTCATTCCTTCCCTAAGCCAAACTCA